>JAOBRD020740851.1:0-14136 GCA_027575215.2 Hydrozoanthus sils
GACCCCCCTTTTAGCTCAAAATTTTTCAGATGTTCCCCCCAGAAACCACCGCCCCCCCTACCCATAAAAAATGAATGGTCCCTAAGCATTGAGTTTTCTTTGAAAAAGATTTCAAATTTTATACTTGCATGCCGACAAGAACACTCGACCTTACAAAATTATTAATAGCTTTTTTTTTATTCTTACAGCTTATAGAAGGGCTTGTTTACTTGCTTTTGGCAGCTGTTTGCTAATGAACTGTCAGAATCTAAGGTCATTAAAATAATCTGTCGTTGAAAATACTGCATGTTTTACAATCTTTTCGTTTTACCTTTAGTCAGTTCGAGAGTTTGGCCACCTAGTTAAATATATACGAAACCTAATTGAATCTTGAACGCTGGTGTTTTGTGTTATTGTCGCAGATTTCCAAAGCTCAGTGGATCTGTTCGCCGTTAGCGAGATGAAATTGCGTGGGCCGGTTGCTGACGTTGTTTGAATGGTAAAAAATAAACGACTCTCACGGAAGGTTTGTGATCGGTGATCACGCGCCATTTCAACTAATGTGGTTGTTTAGTATCTTTTCTGATTGTTCTTTTCGTTGCTCTCTGTGAGAACGATTTTAAAGGATTAAAGGCTGATTAGACCGCTTTTGAGTTCTCCACTGATTTTTTTGAAAAGGAGAAAGAGAAGACAATATTCAAGTCTTTGACAATTTTTTTTTACACTGCAAAAGCACAAATAGTATAATACTAAAGAAATTTCTATTTCCCCGAGAGAAATAGAAAAAGAAAAAGAAAAAGCTAAGTTTCACTATTTTCTATTTTCTGTTTTCTATTTTCTGGTTTTCTATAAGATGGAGATTAAAATGAGGATGAAAGAGTTTTCAAACATCGAATAAATGAGGCAACAGTTCGAATTCTAGCTGGAACTTTTAAGTTTATACTTGGTTGGAATCGAAAACGTATACTTCTACTTGCGAGAACTACCAGTTTCAGAGCGAGGAAGTTTCCTCGGAAGTAGTGTATGAAGTATTTGGCGATCAAGCGGTAACTGGAACCCGGTCATAACAGTCCAACAGCAGTGTCACTGGGAACAACGTTCTTGAACATTTAGTTATCAGTTCCCATCGACAAGCGCAGAAAACAACAACCAGCAACGACCGGATTCCTCCCACCAGAGTCCCGCATGAGCGCCCAACTTTTACCAAAGCACAAAATCGTCCGAGTTTGGCGAGGACGCTATATAGTCAAAGAATTATGCTGGCCAAAGGAAATTTCCATTTCCGAGGTGGCATTGTTTGGGGGAAAGTTTATTCCATTTATCAAGCCGAGGAACAGCAAATGTGGAGGCAATTCCAGGAACTGTTAGAAGAGGAAGTCGGAGTATGCGTATTTGACTCAAACACTTTTCTATTTCTCTCGGAGAAATAGAAATTTCTTTAGTATTGTACTATTTGTGCTTTTGCAGTGAAAAAAACAGGTTGTCTAAGATTTTTCTATATTTCTTTTGATGCAAAAGAAAATGAATTGAACGAAACTCCGTTTTTATGGTTTCTAACTTTGTCTCAAAATAACAAAACGACTTGGCCGCAATGTGCCACGGATTAAAATATTTCTCTCTAAGTTCGCTCTCAGGTTTTATCAACGGTTGTAAAAATCGCACTTAAACATGCCTACGTTATTTAAACTGGTCACTAAGATAAATTGCTTTTGTGTTTCACAGACTTACAATATCAGAAACCCATCCGCTCAACACAAACACGAAAATGACGACAAGATCACAATCAAGAAAAGCAAGTGCAAAGATGAATAAAAGAGTTATCAAGACTTACCGAGTTGTGTTCAGAGGACAGGATATAAACAGAACAGACAAACGCTTTCCGATCGGGCAAATTAAACTTAGAGGGAGTAATGCTAATTTCACATACGCGATCGACTTATATAGCAACCGTTTGTACCAGTCAAGGAATATTAAAATCATTAAAAATCGAATATTCATTAAGTACTGTTGTCCTACAGTAACTCCGTGTAAATATTAAAGCGGTGCCAACTAATGGGTAAGCGAAATAACCGTGATGTTATTAAATAGGTGATGGAAACCAGTGTATGACATTGTGATGAAAATAGAATAAAATACAGATAAACAAAATTTGAACTTTGTCCAAAGTCGAATTTCTCTTTTAAAAACCAAGATCTCTCATAAAATGAAAGTGATAAATTGCCATTTACTATCAGTCACACTTTATATACTGAGAATAACAAACTTGTTAGTCAACTGTCCAACTCGGTTGATACTATTTCAGTTTCAGGTTTCACAACGTCAGAAAAGTCCAACTAAATTTGTTTAGCTCTTTGTGTAATCCAATATCAATGCCAATTGGACTTGAATAGCTCACATTTTGCATAATTTTGAATACTAATAAAAGATCAGCTTTACAAAACAGGTTGATAATTTCAACACAATAATGCCCCCGTCTTTGTAATATTCGATGCTTTAAAACTTAAATCAGCTGACATTCATTTCTTATTATTAAAGAACTGAAATGTCAGCCACACTTTCACGGTTAACGTTAATACCGTAATTTTCAGTCTACCACACTCTCGCTTGAATTGAGCGGCTGAATCGTAAATTGACTTTATAACAAACTTCCGAATAAACAAAACTGTCATTTATTTTCGAGTCTGATAAACAAGTATTTCTGATAAAGTCAGTTGATCCAAGTTATAATTTTACTTTGTTTTGCTTTCGGTAAACAGAAAATTTCAAATGGTCACTGAAAGACAAAGGAGCCTGCTTTATAAACGGTTATATAGCTTTGATTTGTCGGCCTGGGGATTTCAAAACTGCATCACAAAGGCCTTTCCTCAGAGATTCTTTACCTATATTCTTTAAGGCTAAATTTTCAGGATTGAGGAACAAGGGGTTCTTTTTCTTATTCTCTGCGATTCTTTTCTTTTTGATTTGGTGTGGGTTTTGAACAGTTTGCACACTAAGAAAAAGTAGACTTTTTAAGACACTACTTTTCTTAATTATAAAAACTAATATTTCTGGCTGAGGCTAAATGTTCTTAATAACCTTTAGGATTTCTGGGCCGGATTTACACGGTGCAAATTTTGCCTACAGCGGTTGCATACAACTTGCTTACGCCATACGTACAACACGTCGGTGTTGTTTCGTGTAAATCATGCCTAAAACTATTGCATACAATTCAAAAAAAAATGTAGGATTTTGAAACATGTTTTAAGGGCGATTTACGCGGTGCAAATTTTTCCTACAACTGTTGCATGCAACTCGCCTACGCCATACATACAACACGTATTGTTTTGTGCCTAAAACTATTGCATGCAATTCAAAAAAAGTTGTAGAATTTGGAAACATGTTTTAAAGTGGTATGCAATTTTGACGTTTTTGCAACAAAGTTATCTGGGTGGTGAGCCCTGTGGTATAGTTTTTGTTTCAATTTCTGATCATGCAAACCTCAAAAGATGTCGTTTCCATTCGAATATATCTTAGGTAGCTTTCCTGGCCTTCAGTTCTTAGGTCTTTTAAAACTCTGATCTGTTCTTCGTTTCAACCATTCTTTTACCCATACAGATTTTTTTTCGTCGCAAGACAATTGCTATAATAGTTAATAGCGCAGTCAGTTGCCGGGTGTCCGTCATTTTTACAAGAGAATTGCACACGTTTTTTTTGTGTTGCAAGGCCAAAAGTTGCACGCGTGTAAATGGCGGCTAAAAATATATTGTGGGCGAGTTGCATGCAACAGTTGTAGGCAAAATTTGCATCGTGTAAATCGTAAAAATGTTAGTATATTGAGTGTGCAATCGTTATTTTCCAATCGTTCAAACCAACCGGAAGCACTATAAGCTTTTATTATCGAATTGGCCGATACAATGGCTGGTAAATAAGAAAGAAATATGGTAAAAAAAAAATTGAAAAAGATTTAAAACAGACTTTTACTTGCACAACACTGAAGGTTGTACTGATGAACATCAGCCATTAAAAACCATTCAGTTCCATAATCTTGTGCAGTGTATCCAAATTAAAAGTTATTCGCCTTTCCTCAATTTCAGTACATTCTTAGAGTGTTAACATTTTGTCATTGGCATTTTATAGCTGTAAGGGCTTTCCCAACACTTCTGTTCGACTGTAAACGGATAAAAGTGCTTACCTGACCTTTTTAAGTCCCCGAAATAAGCTTTAAAAAAAGTGCATTCAGTACGAATAAATTTCAAAACATACAACGGCAATTTATGACGTCACATGGCTTGAAAGGACTCCAGCCAAGCTGCTCTATACTAGCGTTTACAGCGCACTAATGAGCTTTTTGCTCAAACACTGGACCATCAGCCACGCAAACTTCGCCATGATCATATGAATTTGACCGGGAAAGTGAGATTGATCTCCTGGCTTTCAAACCATGTGACATCACACATATTTAACGAGCTTAAAAAGTTTCGCAGCTTTGGCACTAAAATAGGCATTTTGCCTTCGTAAATTCTCCGCAAAATTTATTTTAATAACTGGTAAAAAGTGTCCAAGGATAAATTACACAGGTCAAACTTTAATTTCAAAGATATTTCAAACTAGTTCGAAGATTGGCTTCAGCAGCACTTCAATAAAACTTGGGCATTTTTCAGCCTCATGTTCATAAAAAAAGGTTCTTATGAAAAACAGAGTGTAATGTATTGTGTTCTGAGGAAAGTAAGGGACGAAAAAGAAAACTTTTAGAGAGATTTATCGAAAAAAAAGTTCACTGTTTCTTTCTTGTTTGTTTTTTTAGCTGGGTCAACATCTTTTACTGAAGACTTTAGTCCCATTATTCTTATAAAAAGCCAAGTTTTGAACTGTTTAGTTACAACTTTTTTATTTTTTGTATGTTCACAGATTCTTCTACACTGATATTTCAAAGAAAGATGTAGCTAAAATGTTAAATACAACTTGGATCCTAAATACCTCGCTCTTTTGCTTGACAGTTCTTGGTCGTGTTCAGAACGATGCCCAATAAGATCAGATAATAAAAACAATCAACTACAGTAATAATAAATCATAATATTGATCATAATAAATAATCATTACAATATAGCAATAATAATGATAATAATAATAGTAAAAATAATAATAATAGTAATGACAATAATAATAACAATAAAAGAATGATGATGATAATAACAACAACAGAAATCGAACATCAAAAAGACTGCTGTTCAAAGACTGACTCTAAGCTAATTATTTCCAACCTTCTTTGACACTAAATTGCGAATCTGCCAGTAACAGCAGTACTAGTAGTGACAGGATGGACCTCAATTTTGTCTACTACACTGGCGCTTTATTTTTGTAAGAACAATTTTTTTAAGAAGAAAGAGGCTCAGATTAGTCAAAATTTAAGAACAATTTATCAGCTTTGAATTTGATCTTTGACTGAACAATATAGAATGAATACGAAATGTGCGTGTTTCGGGTCGTTTACGGTCGTTGAGCATGGGTGCTTGTCAGTTTGTCAGCGGTAAACGAGAGTAACGTGCGACTTAGATTATGGGGAAGCGAGCGAGCGCTTGATCTGTTTTTGTTGTCATAAGCTCGCTTACACAGTTAAGAGTGAAAGTTAAAATTAAATTGTAGGCGATGTCTAATTTCAATGATGAATCTTTTCAGTTCGAGCCGATTCTTTTCCATATCTGACGTCATAGCCTCACCCTTTCTCCGCTGACCCCCTATTTCTGAGCCGCTGGTACAATGCGGCGCGTAACGTGTTTTAAACTCGAATTTCTCGGAATATAAGCGCGACGTTTAAATATCGTTTTCACATTTTTAAAGATTTTGTTTGATCAATTCGATTTTAGGGTTCATTCTTCCTTTAATGCAAAATTAGCTCATTGATTTCCAAGTTAAAATTTAAGTGTCTTACAAAATTCCCAAAACCGGAGGCAAATGGAAGCCGCTTCACTGTCCGGCCGTCCGTGTGTCAATCAATGTGTTCAACAATAAATTCTAATTTGCTGACGTCATCGGCCACCATGAGCCCCGGCAAAGAGGCAGCGAGCGAAGTGTTTGAAGTTTTTACTGGCTTTCAAATAAACGAGAAAAAGCGGAATATCGATGCATTTATCGCTTTACAATTTTAGAGGTCAAAGGAGCATATCTGTTCATCTGTAAGGTAAGCCACACTTTAGGTTGAGTACTTACATCCCAACCAGTGAGCAGGAATTTACGAAGACGAGAAAACAACTTCACAATTAAGCTAAAGCGAACGCACGGGTTCAAACATGTTTCGTTGGTGGAAAATCATTACAGCTCCTTTGAAATTAGTGCGTTTCAAAAACAATGAATGAGTGGTTGTTTCTAGTAGTTAAAGTTATCTACTTGAAAAGTTTAAGGGCGAATAGTTTGTCAGCGGCCAAATGGCTGAAGGTTTTCATTAGGTAACGGAAGACAGCGAACTTCTTTACCATAATTGATTTTCTTTGACTTTTCTTTAGGTTAGTTTTGTCTTGTTAAAGATGTTACATTAATAACTTACATGTTTTGTATTTTTTGCTTTGCTGGTTTTTCTGTTGGAACGGTGAGAGCTGTCGGTTTAAAAAGCTGTTTTCATGATGTCAGTGTCATACGGCCGGAGTTGTGTAAAAGTTTTCCATTCAAGAACCTGAAAAAAGCAGCAAGGTTTTCTGGTTCCATCTATTCATTTTTTCGTGGCTTATATGTATTCATTTTTTCGTGGCTTATATACTATATGTATTTCACCAAATCATTTTTAACGTGTTAGGGAATATCTCAAGGGTCAAATCGACCTCAGTTGAACTAAAAAAACAAAAGCTGAAAGCCATTTACAAAACGCTCGGCAACTGCGCCTGAGATTGATTAAAAGAAGAAACACACTCAAAAGCTAAAAGTGTTTGCTACGTCAAGGCAGACTTTGCTTTATAACTTACAGAGGTGATAAATTTGACATACATGTGCCTCAAATTGTTTTTCTAGATAGAACTCTAATTTAGCCAACTAAAATCAACGGTCATGAGTGGTACAACAAAACGGAGGTTGCTTCAGGCATGTACTGTGTAAATTACCTTTCTTGAAAAGTGCTTTTTGAGTAACTGAAAATTTTCTTGATTTTTGCAGAATAAATCTACAATCAGTTTTCAACTTCTTAAAGTGCTTACACGTGTGTCAAAGTAAAGGTCGACATTTGAGGTTTGAATTATTAAATAAATTCGGTGTATCAGAAAGATTTTAAAACTAGTAAAAATAACAGCTCTTCGAAGGTAACATATGCCTAGATAGATATGCTAATTTTCACCAAAACCGAACTAAATCTAGAATTGTAAAAACCATAGTAGATATTTCACGAATAAGCTGCTTACTTCTTAGTTCATTCATCCTTTTGACAGGATCGGTTCAGCATAATGGCTCTTCCGATTCGGTTCAGCAACCGAAACTTTGTTCTTTACTATTTATAAAAGATAAATAACTTTATTTACGTGTCAAAGCACGGTTAGCTTAAGGTAGCTAATTGGGGACACGTTTAATCAAACACGACTACAGGTATAAGAGTCCAAACTGGTTGAAGGCAGCCAAGGCTAGTTGGCTAAGCGTGGTGGGACTCTGGGATCACTTCAGAGTGGGATTTGAACCCTGGACAAACGCATGTATATCCGGCAGCCTAACTACTGAGCCACACGTCGCCACTTTTGTCACGATAAAATAAAACTAAGTTTATTAGTCTTCTTTATGTGTTATAATCTTTATATTTATTATGTACTGCACTGCTAAATATTGACGAGATAGGTGTTGTACATCAATTTATATCCAATATACCATCTTTATTATCATTATCATTATGATAACAATATTATTATTATTACTATTATTATTATTGTTAATGTTGTTATTTTTTTATAATACTAACATCAAATTTCTATTGTTATCCATAGTATTATTATCAGGGTCGTCACTCCATACGTTTCAGTGTAGTTAGTTAGAGGCAATGGCCGAGGGATATCTTGATGAGGAGCAGATTGCGGCTCGAATATTGATGTTACTGAAGAAGAAATCAGAAGCAAGACTACTGGTGCAGCAACATCATCAGGTATTTTGACTGATGGCTTTATTGGTAGAGCTAGAATTTGTTTAACAATGTTTTAAATGTCGATAGCTGCGACAATAGGGTCGTGGTCAGTATATTAGCCATACAGTTTGACAGGGCACATAACCTTTTGATTTCGGTGCTGAAATACCAATTCGAACAATGTGAATGCAGTGAGCTGGTGGGTGGTTTGTGTAATGCGGTCGTCCGCGTGGTTAAAAACCAGAAAAAAAGGGGGGGGGGGGGGTGAAAGGGTCTGCCGGATATAGCCAAAACAATTCGTTCAGTTGCGGATTTCCAGAACAAATTCAACAGACCTGCGGATCGAACAAATCTGATGGATTCGGATTTTGGCCAAAAAGTTGTGCGGACTACGGGTGCATAGCTTAATTTTAGCCAAGTTATGGATCTCTTAACGGCCGTGCAGGTACGCGTGGTCCCAAAGGTCACGTCACGTGCACAAAAGCAACGACTCGAGTTCATTATTTTGTGCATATTTTTTTACAAAATTAAAATGTTACTAGAATTTGTTTACTAATTTTCTTGATTCCCTAAAAAAGTTGTAAAGAAAAACACAACACATGCGCAGATAGAAATCAGAACTCCAATAAATTAGTAATACATTTGACTCCTGGCGACTCATCCCTTAAAGGGAAACAAAATTGTTCGAATTTTTGGCCTTCTCAATTACTGAAGATAAAAGTGTATAGAAATGACACAAAAGAAAAACCAAATCGTTCGTGTTAGAGGTTTCAATGATAAGTGCTTGTCGGTTGTTCTTATTGTTTTGAAAGTTACTTCATGATCGTGTTTTTTTCTCTTCGATTCCCAAACAGCGACTATCCAACCTGAACCAGGGACAGCAGCTGTTTTATTCTCCGCATGCGCACTGGGGCCCTAACTTCTGGCACGTACCATCTCCTCTTTATGATGTCAGTCCTATGCCGCCTGGTTATCAATTTACCCAGCCTCCCTTTCGTGCAGAGCAGGTTTATCCTCAGCGCCCATTGTTTTATGGGATGACAGCCAATCCGCACTACAGTGGCTTCCTTCCCGGGGGCGCGGGACCGGGAGCTACCAGCGATATTGAAAACAGAGGACATCCTAATGCAAGTGAGTTGTGTTGTAAACAAATATACAGTTACTTGTTTTGTGAAACATTATTGTAGAACAAGATCTGATCGTTTGCTGCAATGAACAAACATGAATATAACGCCTAACTAAAATGCACCATTCTATGGGAACTCGCGCGTAAGTTTTGGCTCAGGGCGTTTTGTGGAGTGTCGGTGAAACAGTTTGGATACTTCATAAACGTTCGCACAATGCCTCCATCACCCCTCCTTTTCCCGTTCCCCAAACAACGAAACTAATGCCTATGTTTTGTTATACAAACAGGGGTAGTGTAGGGGGCATGTTCTTGTGTTTTCAGCAGAGCTTGACTTTATGTTTAACTTGCAGAAGTTGAGTTACGGAGTTTACAATATGTTTTCATTCTAGATCCCAACCGTTGTAAGCTGCAGCCAAAATCACACTCGGCTCAGTCTCCAACACCCACTTGTTTGTCAGACATCAGACAGACACCTCCTTCTTCGACGGACAGTAACTGCACAGCCATGAGACAGACACCGCCTCCCTCCATAGCCAGGCACAGCTCAGAATTCAGACAGGCACCGCCTTCCTCGATGGACACTAACAGCACAGCCATTCTACAGACACCGCTTACGCCCATGCAAAGCTCTGCCATCAAACAGACCCCGCCTCCCTCTAGGGCTAGACACAGCTCAGAATTCAGACAGACACCGCCTTCCACGACGGACAGTAACGACACAGCCATGAGAGAGACACCTCCAGCCACGGCCAGGCACAGTTCGGCCTTCATACAAACACCACCATCCTCCTCGGAAAGTCACAACTCAGCCTTCAGAGAAACACTTTCACACTCGGCGGATAGTCATAAATCGGTAAGCAGGCGGAAAAGGCGCAATTTCAGCGAGGAGCAGAAAAAAATCCTGGAAGCTTTTTATCTCAGCGATCAGAATCCGCTTTTTGAGGATCGGCTACAGCTCGAAAAACTTACCAAACTCTCGGAAGACAGGATACACATCTGGTTCCAGAACAGACGGGCAAAGGGTAAGTGTGCTGTTCTCTACATACACTTAAAACTCTTGTAGCTTCAAAAAGGCAGGGCACGTATCTTTTTTAGTTAATATCTCTCTTTTGGAAAACTGATGCTTGATTCCTGCATTTTATAGATCGGAGAAAACACCAAATGGCTCGCGCTTTTAATCGGTTCCAGGGATTGAGAGATGGTTCAACCCAAGAATATACAACTACAATGGCAGAAGGTATTGAGGAACGAGTGGAGCAACACGAGGAATCAGAAGCAAACTCCAACGATTCTAAAGTCGGAAGTAAAGGGTTCGCAAATGAGGAGGTGGGAGTTGAAGAAATGGAAAGTGAAGGAGTGGGCAGTACAGACGACGAAAATTCTAGCATTGAACAGAACAAACAGCGCTTCGAGGAAAAAAGCCAAAAAGAACAACTGACCCAAAAGTTATACGGCAGTTCATATTGTGATGTCCTAAACGTAGAGACAAGTCGAGTTGACCAATGGCAGCATCTTGAAAGTTCTCGTCATGAAAAGACGCCTTCCTTTCAGAAATACGACACACCACAGGCTTCCCACAACAGACACAACGTTGTAAAGTTGGTCCCAACCGACCCCTCCCTGATGCATTCCCCTTTTTTCACCCAAATGGCATTAGGGCAATCACGGGTCTTACAGTATGTGCCACATTTTCAGCGGGTTTTATTGCCTGAAGCAGCCTCCCGGCAACTGGCCGGCCTTTCGTTTGCTTATGTACCTGAAATGAAGAGAACTTTAGTCCCTTCTACAGTTGCCTGCGGACAAACCAACACAAACAGCGACACTACCCCAAGCTGTCATGCGCAGGCTGAAACAAGTTGTAAGCATCAAGCAGAAACGACCCAAGCATTATCGTGAATACGTCTTCCCTCCACTGTGTTTAGAATTTACCATCGGCTAATCCGGAAGGTCTTGTATCTACATCTGTTCGAGTATTATCAAATAATTATCCCCGAAGTGGAGGTTATTAGGGACCTTTATCAACGAGGTTATTAGGGACCTTTAGCAACGAGGACAGCAACATCGACGACAACAGCTTACAAAAACACATTTACTTTCCTTTTTTGATCATTTCTGGCTCGTTTTCCCTCTTTTTCCTAATGACGCTTTGTGAACAGAAAAAGATTAAAGATACTGCACGAGGGTAAAAGAAGATTGGGAAGATTTTCTGTTTATCGTTCCCGTAGTCTAAGAACTACAGAATTAAGCTTTTCACGTTGTAATTATGAAGTCGACGGCGTGCAGATGGCCAGCACGGTGCATTCCAACGTGCAGCTATTGTATTCACTATTGTTCTCTGCCGCCGTCTTGGGCGTTGGCACCCCCGTTGTTAAAGGTTCCTATTTACAGAACCACAAAGCGTCTATCGTTAGCGTCTACGCTAGGCACTGACATTGAGGATATAATTGTTTTAGTATATACCAAATCAGTTGAAAAATTAAGGAGAGAAATGGTGAATGTAAAGTTTGAACCATATTGATTTGTTCAAAAATTCTCACACAAGTAAGAAAAGCGCGCACTCACTAACGTAGTACTTTTTCTTGGAGGTATGGGGTAAAACAATTTTCTACCTATCTGTGAATACAGATACCCCAAACTTCGTTGCCCTTTTTGTATTTAAGGCAGTGGCCAAAATCGTTTGTTTTGTGATTTTCCTCTTCCGAGACTGTCGCAAAACAAGTCGCAATTTTGACAGCTTTCTCAAAACAGTAAATAGTCCTGAACATCTTCTATTTCGGGAACCAATCAGAACGCACGAAAAATGCAGTTCACTGATTTGGGTTTATACTAAAACAGACCATATCACAGTTCCTGAAAGGTAACCATGTTTCTACATGAAACTAAGGCGAAGGTTGACCTTGCAAAGTTAGAGAAGTGGAAATAATAGACATGCTAAGAAGATCCTTTTTCCACTTCTCTAACTGTTCCAGGACAACCTTCGCCTCAGTTTCATTTAGAGACTCGGTTACCTTTCAGGAACTGTGAAATGGCCTATTGTATTGACTCTAACGCCGTTAAGCTCTTAGGACATTCGTTAAATCATTCGCCCTTTGTACAAGACAAAACACTTGAACCAGGCTGAGGGTGGTAGACGACGAGGAAAGCTACAAGTTGTTACTTGTCAGCCCCAATCATCACTTTATACAACCACTGCCGAGGAGCTTTTTAATTTGCAGTCCGCATAAAGTGACACTGCCCAGGGCTTGGTTACTCAAAAGCGAGTTAACTTAAGAGTTGAAACTAACTCAGAGTTAAAGTGGCAATCTCTTTTTTTTTTCAAGTTAATAGGCCTTTTGCAGTTAAATCACGAGACCACACCGACTTTAAATTAATTAGCTATGACAAAATGTTCAGAAATGGAAAAAGCAGGTTACCATTAGTTACGAGGCTTAGTTTTAAGTCTCAATGTTAAGTTTTTTTTAAAAAAAAAAAGCGTATTTGAAATTAAAACGCTTCAAAAGAAATGTATTAGAAAATGGTACTGGATCGTTAACTGAAACTTAGCCATTATACTAGTGTCAGCCTGTTATTTCCATTTATTGAAACCATTTTGTCAGGTCACTTGGACTTTAACTGCAAAAGGCCTATTGAAACCAGTTTCTTAGTTAGTGGCTCATTTTTGATTGACATTGTCCATGCAGGTAACTATGCTTTGTTTACATGTTACGAATGAACCACTTGCCCATGTTCACTATGGCAACGCGGTTTGTTTGTTTTCATCAAAATCGTCGTAGAACTCGATACTCTAAACATACAACAAATATCTAATGAGAATCTTTTGCAGGTATTGATTTGTGTCATCCTACTTCACCAGTGACCGTTGTAATGTGTAGACAACAGAGTGTAAACATGGAAGGTGTTTTTACATCCACAAGCTTTGTACGTTCTCAGTCTCATTTGCGACGTCATAATAGATTATAAAATAATTTCGATAATACGCGCGCTCTGATTGGTCGAGGACCAATTTCTAAATCTTGATGGAAATCATGAATGACGTCATCAGTTGTTATTATTTTACTTGAGATTGTTGGGAGAACACTCGAAAATAATGAATCACTCACTTTCAGCTCGTGCTCCAAACCTTTTCTAGTGTTCTCCCAACAATCCCAAGTGTTTCCAACAGAGTGTGGAAACACGGAAAATATATTGTAAAGCTCAAATAGAGCATTCCTAATTTCAGTATCAAATCGGTTGCTGCTACATGCAAGGTTTAAAACAAAACAAAAGTTGGCTCAAAAGACGCTTCGCGGTGAGGGCAATTTGGAAAAAGTTGAAAACACAAGTAAAATTACGAGGAACCATGCGGTTACATGTTTATAGCATCGAGGGCAAAATTCTTCATTTTTCGCGGTACCAACACAAGAAAGCGTTGCTAACTTTGTTTGTTTTAAGTGTTTTTCAAGATTGAAAACCTTTCAAATCTCTAGAAATATTCAAAAACGATTTAGACGTTTCTAAGGCGTTTTATGATTTTTAAGAACTTTTGGAGAATCTTCGGAGATATTCGGAAATGTTTGGAAATTTTCGAAAATGGGTAGAAAACATTTCTATGCTAACTGTAGGGCGTTTGAGAATTTTTCCAAAAATCTTTGGAAAACTTTGGAAGTGTATCATGCAGCGCCTAATCAGCACTGGGCAATTTTGCGCTGAATCAAGAAAGAATGCCCCTGTTGATATTCAATCAAATCAAAATAATTTTGCCCTCCATGTTATAAAAAATAGAAACGACGTGAATTTATTCGAAGTTGCGCGTATAATAAAAATACTTTAAGAGATCGTGATCTGCTACGGAAGGAGATGAAGAATGGTTTAGACGCCCTCGTTATGATAGGAATAACTGTTTCTCTTCTTCCTCAAAATACTTAACTCATTTCCGATTTTTTATAAATTTGTGCAAATAGAGCTCCCCCTCTCTGCCTCCCCTACC
>JAOBRD020740955.1:0-31022 GCA_027575215.2 Hydrozoanthus sils
CTAGAGGAAAATGGGGGGGGGTGGGTCATCCCATTTTTCAGCCAGTGATAGAGGTGGGTCATCATAGTTTCTGGCTAGGCTTAATAGATACTTTATATAAGAAAATTTTCAGGAACCATGTCACAAGTACTGTCAGTACTGTTTGTAAAATATTTTTCATTCTCTTCTGTTTCTGCACTTATAAAGTTTTCTTTTTGTGGTGCTAGTTCTACATTTATGATCTGTATAATAATAAAATGCTCCGGCTCACCATACAAATACAAACCTTTTTCTGAAATCAGCAAATTAGAAACCATCAATACTTTAAAAAAGTAGAAAAACTGTACATACAATATATTCAGTTCATTTTAAAATAGCACACAGAATTATTATTTTGTACAAATCCAAGTGATTTTTGCCAGTTTTAAATATAAACCTGTCTTGTTGACCACTGGTTGATACAATTTTATATTCTTGAAATATTGTATCAAGGCAAACGTCCGGTGTGACGATGACTCTATTTCCCGCCATGCGCCTGCAGTCTAAGGCTTCGGCCAGCGGAAGGAATGAATCAAGAGGGAGGCTAATTTAGCGATATTCAAACTTCTTTAAAAAAATTCGCGTTTTATCCGATTCGAAAAATTTTTTCGGGAAAATCATTTTTTCTTTCGATAGAATCCTCCCCGAAAGTCGGCCCGATTCCTTTAGTAGCACTTTAAGACTGCATCTGGTTGTCACTGAATTAAACATATGTCAGACTCGGAGTTCTGACCATTTTTGCTGAATAAGACTGGTGTACTCTTTTTGTGTTGTTGTATTTATCGAGGCAGTGTGAAACAATTAAAGAACCATTAAATTAACAGTGTCAGTTCAACTGACAGTTCATACTTAACTTTTAACTATTCTGCTGATTTTTCACAATACTACAATGGAACATTTTGTAGCATTCGACTCTACATCTCCTTCATTAGTTGTCTCATTTAAATTATTATAAACATAATCATCAAACCTGCCACAAGCCGTTGTCTCATCATGGCATTGCTGAGTGAGTTCTTGAAAAACGTTTAAGAATCAATTTTCACTTCAGAGTTCACCAAACAAAATGAAGTCTGTGGTTTTGTTATTAGAAACTTATTGAACAAGACAAAAATCTTTGGAGAACGAACATTGAATGGAAAATCACGATTTACGTGATAAAAATTTCACAACAGTTGAATGGCTTCATGCAGTAGATACAGTAGTGTTGACTTCAGATTATTACAAAATATACTTGTGCAAGCATTAAATAACATAGGTGTCTCGAATTGCATTTTTATTTGGTTTTCTCTGAGTTTCACTGCATTACACTTAACGCGATAACTTTTTTCAAAAGCACGGAGTTTGAAGTTTGTTTGAATTTCGCAAACAATATGCGAATAGTGCGTGGAAAACTACTTTCCTGCGTCAAGCACGCTCCGAACACGTGCTAAAGTTACGGTGATTTTTTTTCTCTCATCAAAAAAAAAAAATCTACATGATTTGCATTCCAAATTGAAAAATGAAAAAAGTTCTAAAAAATGCAAAACTCAAAATTGAGTTGGAGGAGGGGGGTTTGGTCATATACATTTTTAGCTTTTAGTTGGGGTTGGGTCACCAAACTTTTGGGCCATGCATTACAAGGGGGTAGGTCACGATTTTTTGGGTTACCGAGATTTCATTTCTTCCGACCCACCCCCACCCCCCTCTACTTTTTGACCAGCCCCTAATTCAAAACAGTCTAAAGATAGCTGCCTTATGACGATTGTATTGCCTTGTATAATTGCAGGTGTCTAGCGTATAACTGTGCATTGAATGCATTCCAGTCACCACATTATATAATGGAGTTATTTTGTAGTTCATTGGTGAAAATAGCTCGTAAAAATTCTGGCGAGCCGGTATTTGGGCCGTATATATAAAAATAGTGTAACTCGCTGGTTTTGAATATAGTTATGTCAATAAACGTTTGTTTCTCCGAGAGGAGTTGCTAATTGTGTTATTCAACTTGCCTTCAAAATTATATAGTTATACAGAATTGCAATCCCACATTTTGAGCTGCCTAAGCTGCTGAAAAATAGTTTTATGTCTCCATTCAGATTTCCACCTTGCTTGTTCTGTTTGGGAGTGATTAGTTATGGGGGAGGGGGGGGGTGTTGAAACGGTATGCGGATCGGCGGATTTTGGCCAAAAATTTCGTTCGGATTGCGGATTTCAACAATAATTTCAACGGATCTGCGGATCCAATAAATCTGATGGATACCGATTTTGGCAAAAAAAAAAAAAAACTTGTGCGGGTTACGGATTAAAAGCATAATTCCAGCCGAAGTGCGGATCTCTAAATGGCCGGATCGACGGATTTGGCAATGAAATTGTGCGGATCGGCGGATAAAGATACCCCCCCCCCCCGTGTGTACCTCTTGCAAACAATAGACATCTTGGTTATTTTGTCGAAGCCAAAAACAAAAAAAAATAAAGATTTATTATTTTGGTTTTGTCTGATTATTGAAAACTTCTGTGGCGTGCGAAACGGACAGCAAATGCGTGCAGTTTGTGCACTCTGGTCACTCCACATTGCAATCCTACAATGTGTAACCGTACGTATACATTTATGAGCTGCTATAAAGCTATTATGGTGGTAACTGGGAGGGCACATTGTATACTTGTGTAATTATAAGGCTGTCTTACTTCACACGAATGAGCAGACTCTATGAAGAGCCCTTTGATTCTTTAAAATAATAAGAACTTATAAATCACCGCTGCGACGCGTTGCCTCATCTTCAAAAAATGGAATTTTAAAACCTTTTTTTTTCTACTTCAAAACTGTTAAAAAAGAACACATCGAACACGGCAAATAACCAATAAGAAAGGAATTGGTGAAGACCCATGTCATGTACGCATCATTAGCGATTCTTAAAGTCTAAGTACACCAAAATGCATCAAAAATGATCTACTGTCTAGCATGCAAGTCGTGCTAGCTAGCAGGCCCTAGCTCCGTTCGGGTTGTAAAGCAAAACAAACAGGCGGAGAGTAAAAGTGAACCGAAAGGAGAATGAGGAGAATGAATTTTGTTGGGGGCCGGGAATCGTTTCTCAATGGATTCCAAACATGCCGTCCTTACTCCTTCTCCCTTCTTTCCTTTTTTCCTTCGCTTATCGCTTTGCTTGATACTCTGTTGCCGCGGTTTGCTGTGCGTTTGATTTGCTTTTAAATCCAAAGCTGCATGAATTGTTCGTGAATGGTCTGTTTTGCACGATTGTTGTCCAGTTGCTGTTGCCCATAGATCTTAGAAAGAGCTTATCCGCCAAAACTGTACGTAGCTGCATAGCTAGGGCGGTGTCACGCATACAAAGTTTTCTTTGATATCACTAGAAAAGGACCACTTACCTTCTTATTTTTTTTGAGATAATAACCTACGAAGGATTGATTGGCAAAGGCCACAACCGATGAGATTCAGTTAACTGAACACGCGCTGTTGCATAACTGCAAACTCCCCGACCAGCACGGTAATCTGCTACTGCAGAGTCCCTGGTCACAAAAGTAATCTGTTAATGCGAATTCTCCGACCACCACAGTATTCTGCTACTGCAGAATCCCCGGCCGCCACGCGGTAATATGTATTTGCGATTCCCCGGCCACCACGGTAATCTGTTACTGCAGAATTCCCGGCCAACACGGTAATCTGTTACTACAGAATCCCCGGCCACACAGTAATCTGCTACTGCAAATTCCTGTCAACCACGGTGATCTGTTACTATGCAATAGAGATAAAGGTTTATAATGAAGCCTAGGCATTCGTCAAAACTGAAAAAGTCATCCAGGCAGAGATAGCGAACGCGCTCCATTCATCCTATCCAGCCCCAGCTTATTAACTTGTTAACATTCATAGAAAACTTAGAATTCGGCGACAGCAGCGAAATGGTCAAGCTTTTAGCAAGTTCGTTGCCATGTTAGAGTGTCAATGGGCGTGTTTGACTAATGTAACGCTCAATTGAAATTTATCCAAAATTTAGCTCTCATAGTCTTTTGCTTTTATTTTTATTTAGCGCCTGTTTTGTTTAGGTTTTTGCTCTTTAAATCAAACAAACATTGCAGGATAGTCACCTTCCAATTTGTGTTCCTCTATAATTCAAGGTCACTATATTGGCAAATCTCGCTCATACTGTGGTGCTTCAGACAATTTGAATTCAAGTCAACTAGACGCTTTTTGTTTCCACCACGTGTGTAATTGCTAAAACAATTCTGCATTGAGCGCGATTTTGTTGTTAGCTTCTGCGCCATCCACGTCTCGCTTTGTTTCGCCAAATAATTTTCTTTGTTCTAGCAAACAATTTCTAAAAGGCTTCTATCCTTATCTTTTTAAAAGCGTTACAGATTACCCGAAGGAAATCTAATTCGTGTCGAGATCGTAAATTGAATTTTTTCCGACGAAGGGATAACGCTCGAAACATCAGCACCATGGCTTAAAAACTTCCTTAGAGGAAGTTTCTATCTAAAAACTTCCTCTAAGGAAGTTTTAAGAAAACTTTTAATTTGGTAGCTAGTTAGCTATTGTGTTTGCTTTCCGACTCGCTGAACAGTATTCGTAAAAAACAATTTAGCGACAGATTTTGCAGTTTTTTTAAGTAGCGATGAAACTTGGTGTAGATCTATCATTTTTTTGCAGTATGGTAGTCTGACTGTGTAATTTCTTCCCGGTTCTTTGCTTTCTCAATTACAAGTCTTAATTCCACAATGATTTCTCTTCGGATAATTACAGTTAGTAGAAACCAACTAGTATACTACCACGACTGATGCTGCAATCTGATTGGCTAACCCACTCACTGTCTATTGAGCGATTGACTGCGAGTAGCAGAACTGCCGCTGGTGTTTTTAATTAAACAAAAAATAGCATGTGCTTTTGATCTGAAGTCTGCAATTAACAAATTCTAGACGCCTTTGGAGGACCGTAAGTTGCCGAACGTAAATCTTTGTCATTAACCAAAATTTTCATGTTTTATATCTTTCTGTAAGTTTGTGGTAGTTTTGGGAAAACGGACACTTACATTGTGGTGTGGCAAACATTGAAACTCAACCCACTGCAGGTGCAATTCAAAACGTGCAAAACGTGAATATTCAACTGTACTGTAGCCAGCGGCGTTGACTTAAAATTAATTAACTTTATCGTCTTTCAATCAATTAATTATCATATTACTCTTTCAAATCCATACAAGTTAAAGTGTTGCTTTGTGCTGTGGGAGGATCATTCAGAGGGCACCAAAATACCCTCTGGAACTGGTGTTCCAAGGAGGTTGGGGTGTCGTAGAAAAAAACCTTCCATGGGGATGGGGTGGGGGGAGATATTGAAGTTTTCTGGGACTGCACACTTACGAAAGAAAACACAAATTCTAATTACGGTGGGACCCTGTTAAAACGGTCACCGACGGGCCAGAAAAAATTGGCCGTAATGAAAGGGTGACCGTATTAAGGAGGTTTGGCCCTTCGCCTGGCGACCAAACAAAATGGGACAGTTATAACGAGGGGGCCGTATTAACGAGGTGGCCGTACAACCAACAAAGAATCGGACATGTTAAGCTGGCCAGCCAAGACACGTGTAGCAGAAATGTATTTTGAGAACTCAAAAACTATCAAGAAACAAACAGGCGCGCCGACCGAAAACTACTTTCGATAATACATTTGTTATCATCGGAAATCTTTCTTCTGGCAAAACAGGTTACAATAGATTTATAATCAATTTCGAGCTAAACAACTTAAAAAAGTTGCCGACAATGACTCGTAGTTGTTGAATAGCGTGGCTTTAACCAAACCCTCCTAAGAAGCTACTGTTAAAGTTATCTTTTCTGTGAATGCCACTTTGGTATCTTTGTAATATTGATTTCATGCAACCGTAACTGATTCTGAAGTTAAACTAACGAAACTTTAATACGGCTTCGGAGGAGCTTGCCGCTGAAGCAACTACAAATATGGCGAACGTAAACCTTTGTCATCAACCCAATTGTTCATGTTAAACACCGTTTTCTAGAACTTAAAAGTATTATTTTTGGTAGTTTAGGGAAAACAGCGTGAGCCACTCTTATTGTAGTGAGCTCAGGTACTTTTCAGCGCAAACAAAATGCATGTTATTTTCACCACGTGTGCAGTAATTGGAGCATTTTGTAATGTAGCCAGCGGCCTTGAAGGACTTACATAAATTATTTATTTATTGTCTTTTACTTGTTATAAAAATTAAAACTATCACTCTTTTAAATCAAACCAGTTTAAGCTTGTCTATATACGTGTTGTGGAGAGAGCCTTCTGCCCCTTGGAATATCCGGATAACACTTCGTACGTGATAAACGTGGTGGGTAAGTAACTTGAGGTTTTTGATATTGAGCTCTGTAAAATACTCGTCTTTTACCCAAAATGTGTATTAAGGTAAGTGTTCAAAAGAAAGGAAATCAATTAGCACGTAAATCGTTAGTTTTATTAACCGAAAACCATCAGAAGGACTTTCTACAAAATTGACAAACTTCGGCTTATTGAAAAATTCAATCTTGGAAAATTTGATATTTTAAGGTATCTGCACCGGCAAAAAAGAGTCCACTTTAAACGTCTTTTTTGTGCATTTCAATAGATTATAGCAATTGTACCCAATATTTTCCTATATTTCATTGATTATAGATGAGATTGAAGCACAAAACTTTTTGCTCAAACGTAACGGAGGTGCGGTTAATTCAATAAAATCAAAGTTAAAGAACCTTTCCCAATTTTGGAAAACTGTAAGTTATTGGAGGGGAAGATTCCATTTTTTCACAAGTTTCAACTGGTCTTTCCGACTTTACTCCTAAAATGCTAGCAAACGAAAACTGAGTATAGGAACTCAAAAAGTAGGCGAGATAACCAAATAGTGTTATCCTGCCATCATAAAACTACCGTCTGACCCTGTCGCTCAGTTGGTTAGAGCAACGTAGATCTGTTTAGTAGGTTGTGGGTTGGAATCCCACCAGAGAATTTTTCCCTTTTCTTTCTGAAGGTTTATGGGGTTCTTTGTTGATGCTGCAGCTCGGCGATCTTGATGCTTGTTTTGTTCCCCATTTTCAGTGGCATACATGGATTTGGATACATGATAACACAGAAATGCAGGCATCGTTTGATTTTTCTTGGTTTTGTAAACGTGGTTGTTTGCATCTTACATTGCGTATTGAATACAAAACACAACAAATAAATGTTAAAATGATCTGATTTGTTCTCTTTAGTTGATAGCTGAATTGCCGAAGTTAAAAATTATTTTAAGGAACGCTTGAATGTTAGATGGCCAAATTTCGTTTATTCGAATGTGTTTATGTTGCATGTAATTAGGATAACGAAAGCTGCCAACTGAAGTAATATAAGGCATCATTCTGTGCAAGATGCACTTCTAATAAGATTTGAAATAAATAAATAAAAGGTTTAATGGAATGTTCTAAATATCATTATTACCGTAGGTTTTTCTATACGGTTTTTTGGCTTTTGAAAAGAGGTCTGATATGCTATATTTATCTTCGAAACTTGCAACAATAACATGTGTTTATAAACAATTACAGACTTAAACTGTGTACGTTTCCACAATTGGTTTCGGCGAAATCCTGAGATCCTGTACCAGTTGTAGAACAATTTAGGAGGAGCCACTAGTTAAGCACAGTGTAGTTTCAGTTTTTTTTTTTTGCCTGTGTTTCACACATACATACATATATAATTTACAACGAATAACTAAGTCCATTTTGATAAATATAGGTAAAATATAACATAATACAATTATTTGTTAATTAATTTATACTTGAGATACATATATTAAAGAAGAAAAAAGAACACAAGGCAAGGAAGTTCATAAAGAAACCATAGGGCTTATTTGGGTTGTGACCTCCTCAACTATTGAAAATAGAAAAATATTTATACGACGTACAGATGTATATTAGTTTTAAAGTACTAGTTTGTATAAGAATATAAACGAAACAAGCACACTGCAGATGAAGCAAACAATAAAGGCAATGAGACAGTGTATTAGAAAAGCGCAGAGCATCTTTTTAGTAAAATAAAGAATAAATTTAACAGGAAAGTTTTAAATTTAGACTTAAAAAGAGAATTATTAGCAGCATTGCAAAATTCCGAATTTAGTGAATTAAATACTCGTAGTCCTTGAAAGCGTATTGCAAATTGTCTGATATTTTTTCGGCAAGAAAATGTGTAAAAGGCTTCTTAATTCATTGTTAATCACCACTTGTGCGGAATCCTTCTTCTGGCAAAACAGGTTGTACATTAGAATGTGATCACACAGTCGAGCAAACTAAAGCAAACCAAGAAAATTTGCCGATATTTTATCATGAGCTCCAATTAACATAATCTGATGTAACCCTTGCACAACATTTTGTTAAAGTTTTATTTTCTGTTGAAGTGACTTTGGGGTTCTTTATGAAATACTTTTCGACCAGAAGTCTATATATGTGCTATTCTAGCTAAGAAGCACTCCAAGGAGCATATCATTGAAGCAACTACAGTTTGTTTGTACAAAGGTACCGAAGGTCAATCTTTGCCATCATTCTTAGAAAGACCATTTCATCTGACGACTTAGAAGTGACATTTAATTTAGTATTAACTGAATAACTAAACTCTAGGTCTCGTTGTCTCTTAGCTTTATTTAGCACTTCTTACATAGGCGAACTCAAGCTTTTTATCTTTCGAATTACAGATTTTTCATCGTAAAGCGGAATAATCACACGTCTGCTTGACAGCTAGTCGGAAGATTGTGCCGTTCTTTCCTTTATTCGTACCACCCTGATACCTGTAAATCTTCCTTACTTGCACATGTTGAGTCCAGACGCTTTTGACATGAAACCAGACACGTTTTACATTAACCACGTGTTTAATTACAAGAATGTTTAATTTTAATAGTCAGCATACCTACTCATATAAATTTTGTTACAAAATCTTTTTAGAATTCTTAAGGGAAGATATTTTTATTCCTTTGTTCCTTGGAAGCAACTACTCTTTTATCCTTAGCCAATAATTTCTAACTTGGAATTGTAGCAACATTCTAGTACATTGAAAGCAGATGTAAAAAACTAGAGCGCAACAAGGAACCATAATTTTAGTAAAAAAATACCATTTATTTGTTGTCAGCTTTTTGTTTTTCTCTGTAACAACTTTTACTCTTAGTTTTCAGTGTGTATAACTCAAGTCCAGTGACATAAAAGATCTTTTTCATATTTTTCCGAGAAATTTAAGACCTATTATAAACTATAAAATGTTTTCTATTGAATAATATACAAATAAAAAAGATGGGCATACGAATTTAGACTTTGCTTGTTATGTACCTTTTAAGAATCTACAAGGGTAAGGTTTATATTAATTAGCAAGTCTTAATTGCTTCATAAACATTAAGTTTTCATCAAAAGTTAGAAACTGAGAATTTCTCGAGAATTACACAAAAAATAATAACATACTTTGTTTAATACAGCATTTAGTGATAAAAAACTCACACTACAGTCAGACTGACTTAAATGCGTTTTATTTAAAATTACAAATTTGCAGTGAAAGAACTGAAAAACAGACAGCAATATATAGTATTTAGACTCAATTAACATCTTTGGTAATTTCCTCGGAACTAAACTGTATGTTCGTGCTGCAGGGGGTAAAAGATTTGCAAGTTTGAGCAATCTGAACAACTTTACTGTTCGCCTAAGCAAATAGCAGCCTTAGAAATGTTTTTTAACATAAAATTGTGTTTTGCTATTCAGTACATATACACTTTGTTTCGTTAAATGAAGTCTTCAAGTAGTTAAACTTTAAAGTTGATCTCAAAGATCGAAGACTTTTTAGTTTTTTTAAAAATATGTAACAATTTTACCTAGAGTTGTTTATAATTTAGAGTAGTTCGTTTGGGTAGTCCTTTTATTAAAGTCGTCCAATTCGGTTAGTCCATCGTGGTCCATGGAGTCAGCGAAGTGTGCTGACACGTAAACTTTGTTGCGGCGGTGAAACACATAAACAAAGAATTGCATTCAAATTGTGACTGTACGCTTTCGTGTGCAGTGACATGCCTCAAATTTTGGCAATCAGTCTCTTTCTTGTAACATTAAAGTTTTTAGAACAAAACGTTTTTGAAATTAGAGTGTTACTCAAGAAATTTGAAGTCGATGCTCTTATTCACAACCATTTTGCCTTCGCACCAAAAATGGCGTCGGAATGGTGACAAATGTAGCATCGATCGGGCTTCCATTTGGGGTTTTAACTCTGGTAGTCGCTAGCTACTCTAGTCATGGCTTCAGTTTCCACTGGTTTCCCAACTACAGTTCCAACTTCCACTACAGCCTTGATTAGAGCAGGGAACGCACGTGCTTCTAGCAAGGCTAGTAACAATAATTACTGAACTAATTAAGCTACGCTTTAGGGCAAGCCGAGATACCTGGGTTTGTCGGACGATAATAATCTGGTGTTTACTTGCAAGAATGTCATCAAGACAAGTTCAACGTGGATTATTTTTAGTAACACGAGTTCCGGACGTTCGTCGAACGCAGTCAATTTCCTCCATTTTTGCAAGATTTGGAACAGAAATGCTTCGCCCCTTTTCGGGGTAGCCCGACTACATGTAAACGAAAAGCCAAAATACAATTGAGACGGGAAATCCGGCAAGGCGAGATATCGGGACAACTCACTCGATACGAAGAGGCCCTAAACTTATGAAACTCCAAACAAAGAACATAAGAGATTAGTTATATGAAGCGGCAAAACAATAAACGCTGATTGACTACAGAAATAGTTAAATCACCGCGTAAGTTGAAAGAGACCGAACGCTTTATAGAGTTTTACTTTGTGACACAAGGACTATTACAACGCGAATTGCTTGCGGTCAGCTCGTCAGAAAACTTGAGGAGAACAAGCAAAAAAATTAAATAGCCTTGCACTGAACGAAGATCAAGCGCGCTGATAAATTTGCTAAGATTGCTATTTGTTGCCGAAAAATAAAACGCTGGGAAATCACATTAACACCTAAGTTAAGTAAATTAAAGTTGTTGAAAATCATAAACAAACAACTGGTAAAAAATAAGAACGATGCTTTCTGAAACAGTTTTGCGATAAGAAATACCTTACAAATATCATAAAGGCACCAAACACGCAAGATCACCAAACTATAAAGTGAACATGTTTTCTCTCGTTCTGACAGCAAAGATGCAGTTTTTCTTTAAATTGAGTAGTTAAAACAGAGCTTATTAAAGCACCAGACGTTCTTGACGACACGAACGGCGGAGAAGCCAGGTACGATGGGATCTAGAACGTCGCCCTTTGCACCCAAAAAGAAGCTTAAGAAATCTAAGTTTTTGTAGCACGGACTTCCTTGACATGTCATCGCTAAAAGCTGCAAAGGCCTGCTTACTGACGAAGAGCTGTTACCTCCACTCAAGGAGAACACTTCCAAAAATCAGATTTTTTCTACGATGTTGACGATCGCTTTGACTTAGTGGGAAACCATGGAATAAGCCGAATGCAAATCAAAGTTGATTGTTCAAATCTTGTTTAAATGTGACACAATACAGGAATTATATTTATTTCTGAAATAATTGATTTGCATCCCCTTTTCTCTTGTTTTACAGTATCAACAAATGAACCACAACTACAAGATAAAACTATGCCACGAATTTATAATCAATCCACTGAATAATAGCAAAAAAAAATTCTAAATGAGGTTTTAACCGCAAGTTTTGATTTGCAGAAGAAAATACCTTCGCACTCGAGACTTGTTTTTAATGTTCAAGCATGTCTTCAAGAAAAACACCGAAGTCCATTACTCGAATTAAAGTTCTGTCTTCGTAAGCTTTATAACGCTTTTCATCACATTTTTCAACAGAATGACTTGAATACAGTAACGAAAATAAGACCAACACCAGTATTAAAACAAAAGTTAAAACAAATGAATCGGCTCCTTCGATAGAGAAGCCGTGTAAACAAGTCAAGCTTTGCGAAATCAAGCAACGAGGCATGAGACTTCCAAACGCTTTTGAAATTTGATTGAAATGAGGAAGTTTACTCGTTATAACTTTCTGATCTAGCTAATGAAACTACATTCACAGTAGTAACGACTTTTTGGTGATATTTATTGTATATACAGCAATTTCATAAATGAACTTACATAGAATTCACGGGAAGATGAACACTCGGAGCTTTCATTTTGACCTGTGTGGCACGATTTATCACGTTTTAGTCAGTTTTGAAATCCCTCTTTATATAAAAATGCTGTTTTTCTTTTAAATATAAATTTCCCTAAGCTGACAATCAAAAGAAAGAGCAATAAACTCGCCTTTTACGGTCGTACGGGTCAAAACAGTTCCACGTTTTAACTACAACTTCAAAACACGCGTCCTGGCGTCTCTGACTTCTTTTACGAGACTTCCTAAAGCTTTTAAAATTTGATTGAAATGAGGAAGTTTACTCGTTATAGCTTTTTGATCTAGCTAATGAAACTACATTCACAGTAGTAATGACTTTTTGGTGATATTTATTGTACAAACAGCAATTTCATAAATGAACTTACATAGAATTCACGGGAAGACGCGGAGCACTCGGAGCTTTCATTTTGACCTGTGTGGCACGATTTATCACGTTTTAGTCAGTTTTGAAATCCCTCTTTATATAAAAATGCTGTTTTTCTTTTAAATATAAATTTCCCTAAGCTGACAATCAAAAGAAAGAGCAATAAACTCGCCTTTTACGGTCGTACGGGTCAAAACAGTTCCACGTTTTACCTACAACTCCAAAACACGGGTTCTGGCGTCTCTGACTTCTTTTACGAGACTTCCTAAGGCTTTTAAAATTTGATTGAAATGAGGAAGTTTACTCGTTGTAGCTTTTTGACCTAGCTAAAGAAACAACATTCACAGTAGTAATGACTTTTTGGTGATATTTGTTGTACATACAGCAATTTCATAAATGAACTTACATAGAATTCATGGGAAGGCGAGCACTCAGAGCTTTCATTTTGACCTGTGTGGCACGATTTATCACGTTTTAGTCAGTTTTGAAATCCCTCTTTATATAAAAATGCTGTTTTTCTTTTAAATATAAATTTCCCTAAGCTGACAATCAAAAGAAAGAGCAATAAACTCGCCTTTTACGGTCGTACGGGTCAACACAGTTCCACGTTTTAACTACAACTTCAAAACACGCGTTCTGGCGTCTCTGGCTTCATCACGAAAACGTGATGACATGCGCACTTTGCAAGAAGTTGTCCTTTTTAAAACTTCCTGTTGACGTTCGTGACACACCGACGTCTGCTGCTTAAGCTCTCTAAATGACGAATAAAGCCTACTGAGCTAGCTATCTCGGAGAAAATTCATATAGTACAGACACCAAACAAAGCATGAAACCGTAGAGTGTGGTAGCAAACGTGTGGTAAATAGTTTTATTATATAGATGCTGATGAAATACCAGGATTTTTCCTTTTACTAAAACATCCGCGCGCTGTGAAGATACTATTTTTATCTTTCACGCGTGAAGTATGGTGTCGCCATGGTTACAAACACGATTAGCCAATTACAAGAGAGCTTCCCGCTTAGTCGCGCGGCCGGATCTTTTTATAAAGGTTGTTTTTTTTATGTTTGGAACATAAAATAAACAGAACATTACTTGGTCGCTTGGAGAAACAAATTTTAAATATACAATTTAATAAATTTTGTATCACCGCGCGGCCGCGTACTGTCCTATATATCTATTTTAGAAATAACGAATGGCTTCTAAGGAGAAGCAGGTGTGCTAGCATTGTTTCGCCGTAAAAAGAATACAGATTCTTTCAACTGCCTTTACGGCAGAAATGATCAAATCGTATGTCCCAATTGTACAAGAAACAATTTTATGCTCGTATTTGTTGAGTCTGTACGTGATCACGGGTGATCGATGTCGTGAACGGAACGCGTGATCATCAATCGATTTTAGAGGACATAATTAAACATTAAGATCTTATTCAAGATTACGTTACGCGTTCCTTCGTCGCCCGCAATAATGGCGCTCTGACGTCCGAGAAATTATGTGAATGAGAAAATTCAAGTATGAAAAACCACATGTAGAAACAAAGCGTTTGCCGCGTGGATTTTAACTCTTGGCCCGTTGTGTAGCATCCTCCTAAAGCCAGCACTAGCAGCCACCCCACCCCTCCCCCCAAGAGAGACTACTGTGACCTTGTGTCATCATTAGTGTCTCTTGAGGCGAAGTACTCTAACTCTGCTGTCATGCTAGCTAAAAATTTAAAAAACGCTGGTTCCAATAATATCGATCTTAACCTCAGCTCTCAAAACTTTCAGCTATTCGTTACCTTTTCAACTAGAGGCAACAGAACTCCGGACCAAATTTTATACCAACGGTTCCAACTATTTCTTAGCCCCCTGCAGATTAACATGGCCACTATTTGGCTTATCAGATCTTAAAACTGGCTTTATGGGAACAGGAATCCGTGTCAAACCTGCCAAGTTTCAATCAAAGCAAGAATATTATATCTAGGGACAAGCGACCGAGCAAAAAAGTGAGTGGCGGGCCTTGCCTTATCCAGATCCCTTGGTTTTGACTTAACGTGACATAGTCAGACAATTTGACGAGAAGCTCAGAATTCTAGATCTGACTGATCTCTAATCAACATTGGTATGAATATCATTATGTCTCTGCGTACTGCCAAGATTCGTGAAAGTGACTCACCTTGGTTGTCTACTCACTCGAAACAGCTCACCAACAGGTGTCTGCAGGCACTTACAACTGGGAATGCTACTTTATTCTAAGCTAGTATTTAACAAAAAAGTCAATCGTGAACGATGCCGTAGAGTCTAGTATAGGATTATAAAACAAGTGCTAGCGTTCTGTTCAGTGATAGAAACACGCGTGAACTTTTAGTTTCCGAAAGAAGTGCTCAGAGAAAAACGATCCGCAGGCGAGTTTTTCTCGCACTTTTTGAGTGAACTAAAATTTTT
Organism: Hydrozoanthus sils; assembly: GCA_027575215.2. Taxonomy (NCBI): domain Eukaryota; kingdom Metazoa; phylum Cnidaria; class Anthozoa; order Zoantharia; family Hydrozoanthidae; genus Hydrozoanthus; species Hydrozoanthus sils. Next base: position 14,955 of record JAOBRD020740955.1, read on the forward strand.
ACAAGTTTTTCTATCAATGAACAGAGCAAGCAAGCGAACTAAATTACACAAACAGCCGACTGATAAATTGTCGTGATGAAGTATGCAGATGCACACTGTTCATATTTAGAGTGCGTCACCACAGCCAATCAGAACTCGCGTAATATCGCTTATTTTATAAATTAAGAACCTATGCAATTCTAAGCCGCTACATTGGTGACAGGAGATAGAACATAGCTCTGTGGCACCGAGAAATCATTCAGTCATTACCTGAAATTGCATCTGCATCCTGACTAGGTGGATAACTGAAGGCAGACCTCACTGAGAATATAAACATAACATTTTTACTCGCCCATAACGGATGATGTGAATGTGTCAGCGGACGATGAATTCGAAGATCCAATAAGAGTCACCGAATATTCTGTTGCAAATAAACTTTGCGAAATCAGTACATCTCACTCAAACGGCCCAGATGACATTCTTAATTGGGTACTCAAAGACTTTGTAGATATTCTGGCCGCGACCCATGCTGGTATCCTAGACACCTCCTCCGCGTGCAAAGTCCCCAGCATATAGAAATGTCTCCCCTCTACCCAAGGCAGCAACTATCTGCAACTTTAACTAAGACCCCAGATCAATCTCGCTGACCTCTACAATGTCCAAGGTCGCTGATAGTTTTATCACAGGCAAAGTGCTGGAACAAGTAGTGTTACCATTAATTGACATCTGTCAGTTCGGCCTTATCCCCGGTTCCTCTACTAAGTTTGCCCCTATTTCTATACTCAATCACTGGTTTCAGACCACCGACGGCACCAAACCCATTGCCTGAAGTAGATTTCCGCAAAGCCAGCATTGTTTTGGTAGACCACCATATGCTGACTACTAAACTACAAGAAACTGGAGTGAAGCCAACAACAATAAACTTGATAAATAATGTTTGAGAGGCAAAAGGAAAAAATTTAAATTTGATGGTGTCTTCTCCGCCCTGCTCTGTGTACCTGCCGGAGTTCCTCAAGGGAAATGCCTCAGACCTTGGTTGTTTCTTGTGCTAAATAATGACTAATAATTAACAAATAATTATCATTAATGGTCGAAGGATCATCATTAATGTTGAAACTTGCTAACGATACTACCGTCTCTAAAGTAATATCTGTATCCAAGTGAAGTTCGCTACAGCTTTAGATCACAATTGACTATATTGTTATACCTGGTACCAACTGCTTGCAGCTGAATGCATACAAGTGCGAGGAGTTCCATCATGCTTCAGAAGAACACCTCCATCACACCCACCGGTCGAGTTAGTTGGCTTACCGTTTGAAAGAGTTAATTCAGAAGTCCTCGGAAATATCATCAGGGACGGCATCAAACGAAAATGACAACGCTAGTCAAGGTGGTAGTCTACCTAAAAAAAGGAAATATTTTTTTGTCTAAACCAGAGGGAAGAGGGGGCACTGGAATTTAAAGGGAGCTGGACAGGGTGTGGCATGCGCATAATCATGAGAAATGACTGGTAATCACGTGAGGCATCACACAATTTTTGTGTTTTACTTAACCAAGCGCCAGGGCGCAATTAAGTGCTATGAATTTTTTGAGAACATTTGATATTTTCGTCCATATTTCGACCATTTGCAGATGCCCTAGCTCATCACAAAGGGTGCGGGAGGCTCAAACCTTGTCAACGACGAAGAACTGCTCATTGGCACTGTTAATAGAACAGAAAATATTGGTTTTGTTTAACCGCTAACAACAATTCTGCCCATTCATTGACAAGGGATCCTTGGACAGCTGTGCCGAGACTTATCACGTCACATTACTGGTTTTGAGAAATCTCACTGAAGGATAAAAGCAATCGACGCAAATTTTGTCAAACTTTAAACCTGCTCTGAGACTTAAAAAACAAAATGTATGGAGTAGAACTTTCCTTGCATGAAAATTATAAGGAATTTCCATGACACAATGCGTGAACGTGTCAACAAAATAGAGTCTTATTGTAGTTACTCGTAAAAACTGTTCCAATCGGTCAGCTTTTTAGACTTCGTTTCGTAAAAATAACCACACAACTGGAAATATTAAGAACTAATTAAAAAAGCCAATTCCTCAAATCTAGCAATGCATCTGGGGATTTGAATCTACAGGAAGTAGATTTTACTTTTTGTGTATGCATATTTTCTAAAAACATGGAGCAATGAACTAAATTTGTTGCTTCCTATGTCTGTATAGTGCTGTTTTCACTAAAGTAATAGTTCCACTTCAGTTGTTAAGTTTAGATCTAGACAGGTTTAGATTTTTTACATAATGAAATTTGTTGATCTTAGATTTCTTAAATTATGGCATGTTTTAATGTTTAATATGTTACTCAGTTGACTGAGTGGAATATTTCAAAACATTTTCCCTCACTTTAAATTGTTCATCACAACATTTGCCAACTGAGATGTGAACCGCATTTATTTTATGTTTGCATGTAAAGAGCAAACATTTCTTTGTTCTCTAAGGTAGTTTCCACTATCGACTGCAATAGCAATGTTGATACATATGAGAAAATCAGTCCAATTTTGTTTGTAACTTTTCAAAAATATTTTCTCTGCTTCAATTTGGACTGAAATAAAGTCCTATGCTTATCTCAAAGAAACCCACATTAGCATTAATTCGTATTGTATTTATAGTTTCTCTTAAATTTTGGAAGCCCCTTTTTGTCTTGAATGAATCCTTAAAAATTCGATAAAATGCATCCCATTTGGTTGCTAAGGCAAAACAAACAAAATCACATTTTAGTCTCTAGATTGTTTAGCATATTTACCGAGGTGATATTTCATTGCCAAAACTTATCATATGGCATGTAGAAATTAGATTTCAGATTTATTCCTGCCTTCAACACCTCAAAGGCAGTAAAACGTTTGAATCTTCTACGTCAGTTAAAACAAGCTAGAACTTGATCCTACTATTTATACTACATTATTGTTTGATCCGTCCTCGAATATCTGGAGACCTGTTTCACAAATTTCATATAACATGCAATTCAGCCAGTCTGACTGCAATGTCTATTTTTCATCATTGATGTTAAATAAACAATGTTAGAGCATAACGCGTAATGGGAATTCACGATCATTCACCCGTACGTGACAACCTGCATTCCACAGACTCTTTGCAATCAAGTACGTTGGAAGTGGTAAACCCTAAAAAGCAGTCTAGTTCTCGTCCTACGCACACTCAGGGAACCTAGCTTGGCGTCGTTTTGTCAAGATTGTAAGTGCGTGCTCCTAAAGCTAATTGCCTGCAACAAATATATTATGTGAGAATTGATCGAAGTAAGTACAATTACTGACAAATGTCAATAACTCAAGATCAGAAGAGGAAATTTCTCAAAAATTAAGCTTTTTTTAGCATCAGTTAAGACATCATTATTAATTAAAGTATGCATATTTATAAGCAAGATGCTTCATTATATATTAGGTTTGTTTGATGAAGACTGCGATTTTTTGCCTAATATCACCACTTAACGAAGTACTGACCACGTTAGCGATTCTGATTGAAAGAGTTACGACACTGTTGTTTTTTACCAATATGTGATAATAAAACTATATCGTATTTGAACCTTATATAAATAAGATGAATTGATGCACATCCTCGCTAGCCTTGTTATAGTGACGTGTCGGTTGTTTTTCTGGGTTTTGTAAACATGATTTTTTGCAAACAAACTGAATATTGAATCACACTAAAATACAAAAAGGATAAAAGTTAAGAATAAATGATCAATAGATCTGCCAAAACAATTTGCTTTGGAAACAAATGTTGACCGGAGGGCTTGAATATGTTAGGTTTTTAATTAGATGAACACACTCCTCATGTTTGAATGTGTCTATGCGTACTACATGCACATAAAGGCAACAATATTTTTCCTGATGCATATAACTTAAAACAGAAAGTTGCCAAATAGGATCATTTAATCAAAATTGTAGCTCTAAATAACACCAAACAGCTATTGGGAAGACTAAGTATTGGTATTTCTCTTCTTTGGTTATTTCGTTCGTGATTTGTTTTTGATAATCACTTAAGCGGAAATCCTGCATCCGGCAAAACAATTCAAATAACGCTCAAGCTAAAACAACTCAACAAAATCAATGATGCTATACATACACATAATAGAAAATATACACATGCTGTTTATTGCAAACAGCTACAGTGACTCGCAATTGATGAATAATATGGCCAAGACCCTTCCCTAATAACAAAAATTTATATTTACTTTTCTATTGGATCTACTTTAGGGTTCTTTGTGAGATTGTGGCTTAAATCACCTTGTCACAAAGAACCTCGAAATAACTTCTACAGCGAGGTGTATTTCATTGTTTTTGGCCGGAAGTTTTTAACTACAGCTCATTGAGACGATTTCCGAGGAGGCACCATATTTTCATCTGTACAAAGATGCCGAACGCGAAACTACGTCATTAATATACATGTTTATGTTTGTTGTCCTTCATGGCAGGAAGTGCCCTAAAGTATCTAGAATGGTTTGGTGGGCAAGTGAACACAAAGATACTCTATATCATCTCAATATGAATTTAAACATAACCTTTATCACGTACTTAGTTTGATATTTACATAGTAGATCGGTGAATTAGAGCGTATCAGCCACCCATATCAATCACACGTAGTGATACAAAAAACAGCCAATCAGAACGCACGATTTCCATATCATCAAGTGTGGTTGATATGATCTATGAAACTTTTCCCGCCGGCACCGTTGAAACAACTTGTCAATCTACTTCGTTGGTGATTGAGAGAAACATGTAGAGTCACCGCGCTCAGTTGTGAAATATTTTTTCATACTCAAAGATAAAATTGGTATCTCTGCGCGGCCATGTAAAATCCTCTATATATCAGCTGAGTGTGGTTATAGTTACTTGATTTTTGGCAAGATTTATTACATGCGGCAACGACTGGCTCCAGCAAAATAATAAAACGTTTTTATACGTTGTTATTTTTGCATGTTTTCTTCACTTCAAAGCCTATGAAGGCCGATCATAATTATTTATAATCATACATTAATTATCAGCGGCTATTACTTTCCACGCGTTGATCTACGGCATCCATGCAAATTGATTAATTAGAGCTGTCAAAGATCGAGATTATTAGCTTTGCCGTGCTGACGAGGCCCAAAAAGGCCAAAAAAGCTGTCCACGGCTGCTAACTCTGAGGCTAAGACTATTTTTAGGGTTTCGTACAGGCTTAGTTTCTTCTGACCCGTGGGGCCTCAGTGCCATTTTATTGGTTGTCTCTACATCAATAGTACGCCTGTGCAACACTGCCGATTTTTCACCAGCCAAATGTACACAAGCTTTCCTTCAGCATGAACGATTTCAATCAAGATAGCTCAGTTTGTTTGTTTGATTTGACCGAATAATGCGGTTGAAAGTTGGAACACACACTTTACCACACTTTTGATGAAAATTGAGGAGTATTGAATCAAGGGAAAAGTAGCTCTTGACTTTAAAATAGCTAGGAATACCGTAATCTAGTATTTGTATGGCACGAACTGGAACAGGAAGCGTGTGACGATACAGCAAAACACTTGTAATACTTGTAATTTTTGTATTTGTGTTTAAAAAAGCCAGTGGAAACTCAAATGCTTAACCCGCCTGCAAACAACGAGCGCTTTTCAGAGCACATTTCTATATCCCAGTTGTAGCATAGAACTTTGATGAACTAGCACCAGACGTGCTCTTGAGGTAACCCGCAAGTGTCCAGTCTTGTTGTCGCCAAAGATTATCTTTAAAACCGCTGCAATAACCGGAATTGACTGTCTACTTAATGGGTCACTGGCTCGAGAAATGCCTAGTTCAAACAAATTTTTAGTTTAAAATAAGCTTTCAATGTTTTTTTTTTGTTTTACAGCTGCTGCGAAAAAATGAGCCTGCTCAACATTGTTGCAATGCATGTTGGGAGCGATGCCGGTTTCGCGCATTACCACGCACGAACATTTGCAGACCTGCCTTAAACAATGTTGTAGAAAGGGGACTCGGTTCGTCGCGACAAGATTTGTTTGTTGCAGGTGTTGCTGCTACCATCGCAGCTTGTCGTACGACAAAGTGTGAAGTGATTGTTTTTCTTACGCTGATGTCATGAAGAAACTGAGTCGCGCGCGCCAACCTAGCCGAGAGGAAATAAGGAAACAAGGCGGAGCGACAAAATGGTTTTGAAGAGAAGAGAATGAACGAAATAACGACGAGGCTGAGAAACTCGTTGAGTCTCAAGAAAGTAAACGAACACTTTTTAAGTCTTTGAAGTCTTTTAACTGAGTTTTGTTGATGTTAAGGTTACTGTGCTGTATTGTATTTGTAAACACAAGAACTGAAATTGACGAATCATAAACGACGATTTCCTTGCCGCTAGCTTGCTCTAGCAAGGAATAGAATCGGCGATGTTCTGTTTTGAATTTATATTGTTACAATATGTTAAATAAAAAGTTAAACACCATCACTACTTTACTTTAATTTTCTTGTCGACCAATTATAATAGTTTGTTTGAAAAAACCACACAGATAGATGAAATCTTGAGAAATTGCCTTTTGTTTATTTATTGCACATCGAGTTTTCTATAGAAAGTTTTTAGTCTCATCTCCTACCTTTTTAATCTATCTTTAATATTTTGTTCATGCTTTAACCGGAAGTAGGCATATGGCTAAATAATTCTTTTAATTTTTTTTTAGTGGCTGAACGAGTCTAGCTACCCAACATTGGAATATACTGCTGACATTAATCGGGGGGCAGACTTCGAAAACTCAGACCTTAAAAACTCAGACCTAAAAATCTAATAAAACAGTAAAATGTTTTTTATATTTACCTGCAGTATAGGTTCTTAACAGACCTTAACAGCTGAACACATACATGATGTTCCATTTTTGTTGGGCATTCTAAATAAAAAAAAATTGAACAAAAGGTTTTCATCGATGAGTTTTACTGAACATACTGGTGGTTTTACTTAGTCAAGAAACGTTACATATGTGTCATTTAAACATCAACAGAATGAGTATGTCTTATTACTTTTTAATTATTATAGTCCAGAGGGGAAGTGCAGAGGAATATGCTGCATGCCAATAACTTTGAGGATTATACAATAAAGAATTGTGGCAGAGAGCCTTTTGGTCTTAATATTTTATGGATTAACTGTTTCTCCTATATAAACTGTTTGTATAACGGTATGCATACAACTACATGTTTGAATTCCAAGGGTGTCGTCCAGGCAGGCATTAGTCGGTTGCAATATGGCAACATGCCTGTGTTTTTAATAAATAACACATCAAAACAAACATTTATTAATTGCCTATTTTTCTTAATGAGACGCAGAATGTATGTCGTTACATAATTCACAACAAAATATTTCAAACTTATCGTACTCATCAATGTGCAGTGTTATCTCCAAAAATGATCTACCAACGACTCCATGCCACTTGCGTGTCCGAGCGTTTGAATCTATCACTAGATTAATTGAAAAATGTTTTTTTTCTAATGAAGGTACCAGTTTTTCAATGGTAAACCAGATTTGCTCTAAATATTGGCCAGCTATACTTTCCTCATTTTTTTACGATTTTCAAACTTGTCTGGCTTTCTCTATCAAACTTAAAAATTAAGAACAGCATCTCTCTTATGCCTCAAGTCAGTCAAGACACCCGTTAGCTTAAGTCTTTTGTGTCCGCTATCCTGCGTTAACAATCAAGAGGATAACACAGGTAGTTTAATGAACGGCCCGAAACACAAGCATAGGCTTGAGGCCGACAAGCAGACGGTCCGCGTCGAGCTGGAACTAGTGAGTTGAACCGCTGACCAGCTCAACAAATATTTGCACTATTTGTTATATTTTGCAAGCGAGCTCTCTAAAGTCCTGTAGCTATTGCGGTCTGTTGCGACTTGTTTCCTCAACATGCAACCACTTTGTTGTGTAACAAGTCGTGTAGTACAACACAGAACAATAGTGTTCACCATCTGTAGCCAATGAACGTTGTTTGTGCATACATGCACCTCTGTAGACCCGTGTAAGTTCTCTTCTACCTAAACCAGTATTCCTCACTAATGATTCTCTCTTATTCTTTCGGTCATAAATGTCAACTTCCTCAACACAGTCTTCCCCAAGTCAGCTACGTGTGCTTTAATAAAGTCATTTGTGTTGTTGCGTAGCAGGTATTTGACATTCATTTTACAACTCTTGAGACGAAATCAAGTAGGTCTACCGGCATCGCGGTATTGATTGTCGTCAGACAATTATTTTAAACAAAGGATAAATTGTTTTTCTCCTCTGCGCATTTTATAAATAGTTGCTGCAGTTGAGTGGGCTTATAGGCTATTGTTATTTGCAGAAATGTTTTAATAGCGTAGGACAAGCTTCAAATCGCCCAATTGTTTCTAGTGACTGTTGATTGCTGATGCAAATCCATTTCACATTCAGAACCAACAGCATGTCAGCCAGTTCAAACTGCGACTTTGAAACACTAATGGAAGATTTGGAAGAAACGTTGTATGCAATGTTAAACAGAAAAGAAGGTAAACTGATGACACAAAGAACCTTTTTTGTAATTAAGAACATGTGGCTGAAAAATGTTCAAAATTTAAGGAAAATTTTTAAGAACATTTTGAGGCTGAGCATAGTTAACATAGACGACTGGTTACGACCATGTGCAAAGATGCTTTTTTTGTAGGTTGAACGAACCGTGAGGGTGCACATTCTTTGTTTCAGGTGTTAGTGAGAATGTTTTGAATGGCTACTTGTTGATTTGCATTTCAAAACCTTTTGTATTTTGTGCACCTTCAACACTAGTAATCAAAAGAAAACGACGAACAGTGTTTGAAGATTTAGAGTTTATTCATATGGTAGCACTAAGCTTATAATTGTTTCATTTAATGAAAATTTTATCTCTTATACTGCCATGTATTAATGAAATAAGATTCATAGATTCTGCATCAAGATGTTCTACAAGTTTTTATGTGACAAATCACAACCAGACTACCAGTATAAGAAGTAAAGAAATGCATTAATTGTTTAAGCGAAATGGGGTTTAAATCCTGTTGCGGTCACAGACCTATTTGTTTGAAAAATAGTTAGAACTCATTAGAGCCTGGTTTTCTCTACCGAAACTGACTGTATAACTCAATTACCTACTGAATTTAACACCACTACCATTTTTCCCTAACTTCTTGAAAATCATTTTCCTTATTAATTGTTTTATGTTTGCAGATCTTTGTATGCAATCCAAACAAGTGTGTGGTGGTGTACAGATGGAATTCTGCCAACTTGATCAGCTTAAGCCATGCAGTTACGAATCTTGTGACACTAAAGTTTATATCTTAGACTTAAAAGATGTTTATGACAAAGAGCAAAGAAAATTTCTTAGTGGGTCAGAGCAGCGCATAGTTGATTCCAAAGTGCACATGCTCGTGCTAACGGCAAAGCAGATTGTCTGTGTTAAAGCATATGTTGAGAGATCTCCAGAAGCTATCAAAAAGACGCACGATACTGTTGGTAAGTTTCAATAAAACTTTACCTATTGCTTTTTGTCTTGAAGTACCCGACCGCTTTCACAGATTGATTGACACATGTAAGCCTCAAAAACGGAGCTACAATATCCAATCGGATTTAAATGAGAATAATTCACTGCACATTATGTTTGGAATAGAAACAAATGTAAAAATGGTTGGGTTCTTCTACAAGTTGCAAAATTCAACTGTTTAATTGACACATGGGTACGAATGTACAAGTTCACACAAGAAGTCAAATTTTGTTACTTTAAACGTTAACATTTTAAAATTTCTACAGAAAAAAGTTGGTTAAATAAGTAGCGGGACTTCCTGTCACAATATCAAATTGTATCTTTACTTTTTTCGCCATAAGCTTTGTTCGCAAACTTTCTTATCTTTGTATAAATGTGGAGTGAGCGTTTACTTTGGTTCCTCTTCAAATACAGGTCCAGTCGAGTTAACAGTGTTATATGAAGACAAAGCTCGTTTTTACGTTAACCTAGATTCAGTATACAAGAACAGTAATGGAGAATTGGTTTATTGGCTGGACAAGGTAGAAGTATGGGTGCGGAACATGTGGAATCTGATTTTCGTAGTGGAGTTTAACGATGGCTCATGTGCTTTTTTCAAGTCCAAGACCTTCAGAATACGAACGAAGCCTCGAGCCTCTAAAAGTCGTTTGCGTACAGGTATGGTTCTAAGTGTAGCTCAATGTTAGCTCCATAATTTGTTTTAACGTTAAATGAATGACTGAACGATTATTGAGACGTGTAATTAAAATAATTTCTTCAACTTACATAATAATTAACCAAAAATTTTGCCTTCATGATGTTTGAATTAGTTTCTTTGAAGTAGCTTTAAAAAAAAACTGTTTTATGGTGTTAGTATGAATTGAAGCAATTTTAATAGTATTTTATTTTTATGCAGAAGTCTTGGTGTATTAAATAAATACCTATATAGAACCATATAAACAAATGTTTAATTGAATGATACTTTAGTTTTTGCAACCAAAGCTACATTAAGTATATACTGCTACTTACTAGCTAGCGTCATTCGTGGTCAGAATCAAAAGCCCAGGAAGTGAAAACTGGTGACGTGATTAATTTCCCCATTGTTCCGTTAGTTAAAGTAATATCTTTTTTTCTCTTATTTGAAGGTTCTAAAGTGAAATCTTTTCCAAAAATGCTCCAAAAAAAATTCAGTCTAAGAGAGTTTACCAATCAAGAAAATGGAAAATGTGAGGAAAACTTCTGTCAGAATGAGTATTCCTTATCAACCAATTCCGATGAGTTTGCCGACATACCCATGCTATGGAAGAGTGATGAAGAAGTTTCGCTGGACAGAATTGTTCCGAGCTTGGATCCCTTTTATCCTCCAGTGTTCTGATTTCAAAAGAACTGAGTAATTTGAGGCAAACCCATGCTAGCCGTTCCTTATTAAACATTCAGTAATTCTGTTTTAGGAAAGTACCCGAATCTTACAAAGTTGTATAACCCAGTTTCCTCAATGACAAAAAGGTAATGAGTTCTCCAGAGTAGGACCAGCCAAGTACTCTAAATTAGAGTATCTAACCTTTAGAAACTGGAAATATGCATGGCTGCTTATATAAACTGCGCGACCAGGTATTCTAGTTATTGTATTTTCACTTATAATTTATTTTAACCTTAGAAAGATTGGGATGAGCTAGGAATTTCTTAGGACTGTTCATATTTTTTGTCATTGCACATTTCAAAAGCAATTAGTTATACACGAATTACTAAACTTGAGTCAATTGAAGTGAACAAAATAGTTGCGATGTTTTTTCTTACAAGAATCATGTTTTAGCTTCTTGTTTGATATTTCTTTTAGCGAAAATGCCACCTTAACCTACTGTGGTAGTTACTAATTGTTATTGGCTGGCTTTGGAACGTGACACGCGTCATGACGCTATTAGTAAAGTATAGAAGGCTACTAAGCTACACTTTCACTTGTATATTTTTAAATATAACCGATAGATACACAATAGAATATACCATGAAATAGTCCCATACGTTTCTAGTTGCTTGAACTTTGCAAATACTAACCACGTTCGTTACTCTTTTTCTGACAAACCTTGCACAGAAACCTAAAATAGCGCTTGGCCATTTTTGAGTGGCTGTAAAACGCTACAGAATTTTCTAAACCAACTGACTATGATTCCTGCATGTATCTTGCCAACAAAGGTGCTCTTTTACGTCATCAACAAGTGATACATTTCCGGCAACAAAATCCTGTACTTCAGGCAGTTGCCTATATATTGATAACAAAGAATAAAGTTACCCAAACCAACTGACTGTAATTCCTGCATCTTGCTAACAAAGGCACACACTTTCCCCACAACGTCATCAACAAATGGTGCACTTCCAATCAGAAATAACCCGCAATGGCAAGACTTGTGGCTGTCTGTGATTACAGAGAATTTTTTTAAAAATTGTTAACCCTTTCACTCCAACAGCGTTTGTTGTCATCTTAAACTCTCCTGACAGCAGTAACCGAAAAGGATTGATTTAAGGAATACCGACGAATTTTGATCATCCATCAAAAACTCTGGAAGATGATTTCTAATACTCTAATAAAAAGATATGGTTAAAAGTTACAAGAGTTACAAAACTATCACCAGGCAATCTTATACATGTCGCTTGTTAAGCATTAATAATACCCAGTGAAACCTCATGCAGTGTCTGACATTTACACACTAAGACGCAATCTTTTCTTCCAACTGAACAGTTCCTAGACGTCAAGTACTTGGTCATTGGTTACAAAATCAGAAAAACAAAAATTATTATTATCAGAAAAATAAAAATAAAGAATTGAACTGAATCTGACAGACTCCCAATTTCGATGCGGTTCGCAAACAAAATGTTGCTCCCTGAAGTGGACGCTAACATAGTGCAATGTCAGCGTTGATACAGATAGGAACTTTTGGAATTTTTTTGTCGGTAACCGACTTTTTTGGAGTTTTGCTATTAAATACCACAGCAAGGTGTAATTGAAGATTCTCTGTCCAAGCTAAGCAAGTTTGTTTAACAGATTTCTAAATTTTATACTTTTATGTTACCAAACATACTCAACTGTAATATCTGCTGTAAAACAAACAAAACAAATAGGAAGTTAAAGATGGTAAGATGAAAATTTATGGGGAAATTTCCTCAATATATTTTTGACCATTATTATGTGATCAGCAACCTTTGAGCATCAGACTCAAAGTCGTGTAAAAAGACCGGAAGATGATGATGTTGATGTTTTTAAAAACTCTCTAATGTTAAGGTTAATAAACACGCGGATGATAGTTGGTAAAGGAAGGGCGAGGCGTAGCTGTCTACTAGATCTTGTCTGGCACTAGTTGCCTCTAGCTATTTCGCTACAAACAACTCATCACCATTGTCAAGGTAGTAAATCGTTCATGCGTGTAGTTCATGGCATTTTCCTACTCAAGAACATTTCGATCATTTGTCCTACACTGTGTAATTTTATTGCGTATTTTCTTATATAATATAATTTATAAGGTTTTTTGTTTTAAACTTTTTTAACTCGTCCCACGCTTCAAGTTCCTTCGGGCTTGTTGGTTGCACAAAACTCAATCCCCAGTAAATTTCGCAAATCGCTCAAGAGATTAGACTGATGTCTGAAACAACTTATATGGTGAACATAAATTTAAACGTCTGCATGGACACACTGTTTTAGCTAGAGTAACTGGCATTCCAAGAAATCAAAACAAGCCTTACTATATATACAAACCACTGAAATATATGCTTGGCACGCGTTATAGCCAACATTTTAATGACACTTCGAATAAATTATGAATTTCGATTTGTAAGTATGATAAATCAAGTTCAGTCAATAGTCAATACTGTAATCCTTACATATCCTTTATTTCTCTTGGAATTTCGTTGTCTGTTATTGTTTATATTCTACTAGAATGGCCGGATGATGGCTTTACAGTTATATATGATCAAAAATTGTTACTAAAACCCTCAATGGAAATTACCTTTGAAAGCGGTATTTATTTTTTTAAAAATTTGTTGTAAGCTTCTGTTTCTATCACAATTCGACAAATTCTGCACACATGAAGTGTTACCTACACATACAACCTCTGGTCTTACACCCCACAAAGTCTTGAGCGTTTTCTATCAAAACAACCTATTTTAAGACAAAAAGATGCTCGCCTGAGCTATATTCAGTAGAACTCAACTCACAAATAATCACTGATCCCGCAATTTACATTATCATACAATTTGTACAATGGTCATTGATTAACGATTGTTATAGTATACCACTGATAGTGCTGGTTTGCTGTATCCGACATTGTAAAGGAATTGTAACGCAAAAGAAAACAGAGATACTTTACAAAAGAAATATAGCAGTCTTGCGAACTCGCTTTAGAAACTTAATCGGCCTACAACAGACATTCCGGCCGTAAAAACATCTCATGCAAAAGTATATAATGCCAAAAGATTTTCAGCCATACCATTCACAGTTTTAGACCTTTCTCATGATGTAAAGTTTACTCTCAACCTTTTTCCCATATTTTAACAATTAGAATACAAGCTCGCAATTATCGGCTGATAGAATGACGAGCCAAGGAGAAGCCCGAGACGTTCTATCAATAGCCGATAGAAGTTAAGAGCGAGTATTCTAACTGTTTTAGTATAAATCCCTTTGAAAATAAACAACAGACCTACAATAATTTGTAATAAAAAAGTTTTAATTTCTTCAAACAGTTAATGTTGATACAAGCAATTTTCGCATGTGGTTTTCGAGTGATTTGTGTTTTTAAACTGTTGCTTCAAACATGGCCAGCCGATAGAAATTAAGAGCGAGTATTCTAATCGTTTAAGTTGAAAACTCAAGAGAATAGGTAACATAACCACAATAATTTGTAATAAACAAATTTTATTTCTCAAAACAATTTTGGTGTCAAACAGCTTCGCTCGGAAGCTTGTCGGAGTGAAATTTGTTAAGTTGATTCTTTAAATATATTCAGCCAATAGAAATTAAGCCAGTGAGTATTCTAATTGTATTAGTTGAAAATTTCTGGAGATAAAAATAAAGGAACCGCAATAAATCGTAATGGATTTATAAAGTTGATTTTTCTCTAAACAGCTTTCGCATGTGCAGATTTGCTTCAGGCAGTCTTTCGAGTGAATTGACGATTCGCGACAAACACATTGTTTTTTTCTTACCTTCGAAGTTTTTATATCAATATTTCATAGCTGCCTTGTTTTGTCTTGAACTGTTTTGTCAATTAGAAGCCTCAAGTCGTCTGCAGAAAAGACTGAAAATCCAGAAGTGCGCATGTAGTCGCCTAGTTGGATTTCACAGACGCTATCTATCACCTGATAGATAGCGAGTAGGGAACCAATCAGATTGCAGTATTCGTATTTCTATATCCCTAGTTGTTAAGTGAGTTTAAATGGTATCAAACAACTTTTATTGAAGTTTTATTGCTGAAAATAGAAAGCACTTATCCAGCGAATAACTTATCCAGGCTTCGTACAACCGGGCCTTGATTTATACTAAGTTCAGTTATTGCTACTCATGAGTCTTTGATAATTTGGTTAGTGGCTTGAAAGCTTTTTTTCATGTCTTGCAGGTGTTTAAACTGTAAAGGGCTTAATAAACAAGTTCAGTTCTAGAATCCAACATTAACCATGTCTATGTGTCAATATCTCAGCATTGAAACACAAATCAAAGATCTTGAAAAAATCTTGTTTGTAATGTCAAACAGGAGTTTTAGATAACTCAGTGATTCGGGAGTATTAGGTGTAGCGAATGTTAGATCCAAAACTCGGCTCGAGACGCCGAGACACCATTTGAAAATCCGAGCCAGAGACTTTGGCAAGCAATGAGTAATCTGCGACCGAGAGGTTACGGCACGAAATATACAAGACCGATACATATCAAACCAATTTCAAGCAAAATAGAGATTTTGAACTCTGCCGGAAAAGCCGATTACGCGAAAAGTCCGAAGAAAAACTAAAAATTACGAGACTTAGAGACATGACAAAACAAACAAGATTTCGAGAGTTTGCCGTAATTTGCCGAGACTTTCTATATATTTTAAGGGAACATTTGCTACTACTAGTACATTCCGAGTTAGCTCAAGTAACATTCGTGTGAATTGGGCCTGAGCTTCAAGACAATCTCCCACGTGGAAATTTTTTAGACGATTAAGAGATTGATGCATTTGGAGGCGCTCCTAATAAAGAACCAAAGCCATATCATTTATCCAAATTGAAAAAATAACTAAGTTATCTATATTATAGCCGAAAACATTTGGACCATTTAGAAGTTTTCATTAATATTTTCCAAAAAAATTTTCGCGTTTGCATGTTTGTGCACGAATTCAATTTCGGAAAAAGTTAACAATCACTCACAGATGCCACATTTATTAAGTGTATGTACACTTATATTAATGAATTACGCCCCTTTTGTAAAACCGGCAGCACTTGTATTATCAGTGAAACGAGTTAAAGGCAAACAAAATATTGGTACTTTTCCGGAGCTCTATTGTAAGCAGACTGTTGTTAGCAATATATTTATAGTTATATTTAAATATATAAAT
>JAOBRD020740956.1:0-14135 GCA_027575215.2 Hydrozoanthus sils
CTCTGCCCAGCACAAAACTACAAATATTATAATTGTAAAAAAGGTAGAGCATTGAGTACAAATAAAGATATATTGTTAGGTGTTGTATAGGGGTACTAAAGTTGGGTGTTGTATGTGGGTATTAAAGTTGAGTGTTGTATGGGAGTATAAAAAATGAGTATTGTATGGGGGTAAAAAGGATGAGTGCTGTATGGGGTATTATAAAGGTTGGGTGTTGTATGGGGGTATTAAAGTTGGGTGTTGTATGGGGGTATTAAGGTATGGTGTTGTATGGGGGTTTTAAAGTTGGGTGTTGTATGGGGATATTTAAGTCGGGTGTTGTATGGGGGAATTTAAGTTGAGTGTTGTATGGGGGTATAAAGGTTGAGTATTGTATGGGGCAAAAAGGATGAGTGTTGTATAGGGTATAAAGGTTGAGTATTGTATGGGGCAAAAAGGATGAGTGTTGTATAGGGTATAAAGGTTTTGTGTTGTATGGTGAGAGTAAGGTTGGGTGTTGTATGGGGTATAAAGGTTGAGTATTGTATGGGGATAAAAAGGATGAGTGTTGTATGGGGTTTTAAGGTTGGGTGTAGTATGAGGGTATTAAGGTTGGGTGTTGTATGGGGGTATTAAGGTTGGGTGTTGTATTGGGGTATTAAGCTTGGATGTTGTATGGGGGTATAAAGGTTGGGTGTTGTAAGGGAGTATTAAGGTTGGGTGTTGTATAGGGGTAATAAGGTTGGGCGTTGTATGGGGTATAAAAGTTGGGTGTTGTATGGGGTATAAGGTTTGGTGTTGGAAGGGGTATAAAGATTGGGTTTTTGATAGGGTATAAATGTTGCGTGTAGTATGGGGTTAAAGATTGGGTGTTGGATGGGGTTTCTAGAGTTAGTGTGGTATATTGGGTATAGATGTTAGGGTGTTGTGTTTGATATGAAGGTTTGGTAATGTATGGAGTAAAAAAGTCGGGTATTGTATTGGGTATTAAGTTAGGGTGTTGTATGGGGTTTTAAGGTTAGGGGTATAAAAGTTTGTTGTTGTATTCTGTGTAAGGATTAGTGTGTTGTTTTAAGTATAAAGGTTGTGTGT
Source organism: Hydrozoanthus sils (assembly GCA_027575215.2). NCBI lineage: Eukaryota > Metazoa > Cnidaria > Anthozoa > Zoantharia > Hydrozoanthidae > Hydrozoanthus > Hydrozoanthus sils. The sequence continues at coordinate 1,072 of JAOBRD020740956.1, forward strand.
TAAAATAACGTCGATCTTGTATAAAAATAAAAGCAAGGGTGAACAAAAAAATTTTATTGAGTGATTACAAATTTGTTCTTGTCAGCCGCTGCGGAGCCAAAGAACAGGAACCGCCTTGACCAAGTAGCAAAAAGCAGAGCGCAGAGAGATGTTGAAGACGATGTTGGTGAGTGTTTATGTACTATATTTATTCGAATTAGCACACTGGGCGCTAAATAATGTTTTTGCCCTTTTGGGTGGGTCAGCAAGTAGCAACTTTATTTTGCGTGAACATAACATTGAAAAGGCTTAACGATTTTGACACTTCACTCAGGATTATCAGTTTCACTCTTATGGAAATTACAGTTGAAAGATTGAGGAGGATACCAACGCTCTAATAGGCTGTTGGACTATGATATTATCTATTTTAAGCTACTGAGGAAATGAAATAATCAACACTTCACTACGAGTGTCAATCTTTTTTATTTGCCTTTTTTGGGGGGAGGGGGTGGGCGCTAATTCGTGGCAGGGCGTTAATTTGGTTAAAAACGGTATAAACCATGAACGAAGGAACGGAGTATACTATGTAGAATGAATTCATTAATTTATTCAACTATGATTGAATGAATTAATCAATTCATTCATTTTCTAGATAAATATATACTTTATGCGCCAGTCAATTGAAACCACGGCCTCCCGACCCCCGTGACATACCGGGCGTTTAATGCGTCCATAGCCAGTCTTTAACTGGTTTTTAACAGCGCTGTTGCCCCGGGGAGCCGTGAATTTAACAACTGCCTCTTAAGGGCCGGGATCTATGTGCAGGGATTTAACTGCATGTTATTGTCACGGACGCGGGGAAAGAGCGGGGATTTAACAATTCAAAGTACAACTTGAAAGTACTCTTCGAGTGTTCTTTGAAGAAGCGTTAGGAAATATAATACTCCAAACGTAGCTCCTTCTGACATGATGTTATGCAACGCAACTCCATTGAGGGCCGGACTTTTTGTGGTGTGCAGTCGGAGAGAGGAGGGCTTGTTTTATCCTTTTTACACTTGGTCAATTGCTTTCATCAGACATTTTAAAGGCGAGTATCAACCTGCTTAACTTTCAACTTTCTCGTTTTTGTCAGTCCATTTGCTCCTAGGCCCCGCAACACGTGCTGTTTAACAAGTTATTTGATCTCGGGGGGCGGGGAATTAAACAACTTTTAACAGTGGCACACTGTTAAATTCCCCGCCCTGTCGCGGGGGTGGGTGGGGGATTTAAGAGACTTGATAGGTTTAGTTAACGTTGTTATTGAATTTGAAAGCGGACTCGTAGTTATTTTTTTACCTTCAAATACGTTTTCGGCTTACTTTGTCGACCTTTTTTAGCCGTCTGGCAATGCCTTTGAAAACAGGAATTTTAACTTCTTTTTGCTGTTAGACTTTGAAAAGTGATGTTTGTTGTTTTAACTAAAAATGGCTGACAAAATTGCAGGAAGGGGTATATTGGCTGACGAACCTTTTTTTGAGTTTGTACCACGTGACGCGTTTTATCCAATGAGATTGCAAGAAAACTATTGGGTGGGTTACAATGCTCAATAGCCCGGTATAGCAATATAAAAATCGCCATTTAAGGAGATACCTGTGTTTCTATATGCTAAAACAATATATGTCGACAGTGATTTCCCTCTATTTATAACATTTAACATTTTTCGCTATACAAAACATTTCTTATATATGTAAAAGTAGGTTGCTAGAAGTGGAATTTAACTCTACTGTAGGTTTTTTAGTGAGACACTAGGCATGTTTTAAAGTTGGATTGGTGCATCTTTGCTTAATTTACAAACCTAAATGTGTACACTCACATATAGAAGAAGCATACAAGCTTTCCAAATGTCACTGACGTACGCTTGTTTACCTTGCGAGTTCGTTCCGTACTCATCTTAACCGATTCCTTTCAGAGTATTGCCCCCAAGGTTGGATACAGCACGGTGGCTCATGCTACTTGACCCAGGTTGATCCGCGCAGCTGGCTTGATGCAGAGGCACACTGCAGAGAGTTTGAGGCCTACCAGGTCAGAATAGACTCTATGGAGGAAAATTCTTTTGTCGGCACAGAGATGATAAGACCTGATGCCAAGGGTTGGATTGGATTGCGGGGACGGGGGAATAAGTTCCGCTGGTCAGAAGGATCCGAGTTGCAATTTGTAAACTGGGAAGGAGGAGAAAACAAGAACGTTGGAGACGGTTATTGTGTCGAAATGTTAACAGAAGGCGGCGAGTTTGGATGGCGAGCTGTTCCTTGCACGGAGTTAAATGTTTATGTCTGCGAAAAAGGTTTGTTGTGTTAATGAACTTCTTCGGCTACATAACTGTAGTTATAAATCCCGTACTAACTTGTTCATTTCCTTGCAGCGACAAACGCTTTTGGTTTGTTTTTTTCTGACATTTAAGTCATTGTTACAAAATTAACAATTAAACTTGGAACTGATGCCATTGTCTTTGGGCAAGTTTCGAGCCAACGTGTTGAATGTCATAGTGTCGCAATCCATACGGTTCAGTATGCCACTTCCGTTATATGCACTCGTCACACAACTTGCTTCAATTATTAAACACTTTAAATTTTGTACTTATTTCAATTACTAGTATATTAGTTGCTCTATGGTGTGAATATAAGTTGTTAACTTAGTCGGTTCAATGTAGAACTTATGTCACATGCACTCTATACGTATTGATTAACCTCACAGTGAAACATAAAAATAAGATTAATCAAGCTCTTTATTACCAAATCCATGCGTTTTCATGCGTTTCGTTTATGCACCTACAATTTGAATTGCTCTTGTTGATACTGTCTAACAGAAAAACCGGTTAGTTTGCAGTGTTTTATACATCTATAGATACAGAGATGACGTCGAAAGACAAAGGCAAAAACCAGAGGTGCAGCATGGGAAATTGTAGAATAGCTAGATAGAATTGTTTGTATCATGTAAAAGAAACTATAATATACATCAAAGAAAAAAAAACTTACAACATTTTACGATCTGGACTTCCGCAAGTCTTTAGAATTAAACGAGTCTTAAAAATGTCTTATTATGCTTTTCATAAGTTAACCGTTGCGGTCAAAAGGTCTTCGCCAAAATTTCTGTATCAAGTCAAAATCATTAGATTGAAAAAGAAGTTTAGTTTTGTTTTTTAACGTATATTTTTGAGCATTTTGGAGGGTTTCTTCTTATTTCACTTTGCCCGTTCACTGTTGTTTCTCACTCGTCTTAAAACTTTCAATATGTGGTCTTCAAGAGTCTTTAGAGGTCTTGAAATGGTTTCATTTATGCTGCAGAAACCCTGAACAACACAAATACTTACTTTGCCCACCATATGATATTGCAAAATCTTTACAATGCAATCATTCGAAATTTTTTCTGTAATAAGAGAGCGAGGCAAGTCAATGAAAAAAAGTGGTTTCACTCTGCTAGTTCATCTTTGCTTTTATGGGAATCTTGTTTTGTTTTTAGCTTAATGAAGGTCTTTTGTCTTCTGTTGTCTTCGACACTTTTATCTGTCTTTCATGTTGGGAAGCATTTTCTGCTTTGTAGAGACTGAAAATAATCGAAAGAATGTCAAGAAGAAAATTTTTGCCCAAACAACGTTTTAAAATTAACTTCAAAGTTGCAAAACTTCTTGCTTTATGAACATTTACTATTTTTATCCACTTGTTTCTTTCTTTAAAAGGATAACAAGTAATATTGATTGAATATGTGTTAATAATAATCCCTTTACTTTTGATTAATGATTCGTTGTTTTTCAGGTTCAGACACTGTTTTCATAACAGTGACGAAGACATCCTGCAAGTAGATTAAGATAATAATTCTGATTTTGTTAATGTTTGTAAAATAGTTTACCCTGCTTTAAGAGGCAACGTAACACTAACAATAACAGACTTTTCAATAAGATTTTTTTAAGTTTAAATCCTCATAAGTATGTATATTAATTATTTGCTTAATCTGGGCAAACCCGAGCTGTTATTTCGTTCATAATTTACAAAGGTTGGCACCTTCTTTGCCTTAAAATAAAGGGTTTTAGAAAAGCTCAAGAAATGTTCCTGACATGGGTCTTAAAAAGGGTGTTAAAGTTAAAGGTACAGCAGCTTAACCAGTTGTTCTCCTTTTAGCATAAACATTAAACCATTAACGCATGCTACACTTTAATGAAATAACAACTTATATTCACGAAGCTCACCCTAAATCGTTCATATAATTTTTACCGAAAGAGTGCTTGCCAGTTTTTGGGCTTTAGGTCTAAATGTAATCTTAAAATGATCCACAGAGACAATAAAAGACCAAAGGACTATAAAAGTTTTAACAGAAGCCCCCACCACAACCCTGCCAATAGTAACAGAGGATGGAGGTGATAGCATCGAAGGAGTAGAGCAAGTATCGCCATCGGTAATCGTCATGACAGACTCAGTTGAAGATCGAACAGAAGAGCAACATGCTGACGCATCAGTTCGAACAACTAAGTCAAGTGAACTAGAAATTGACACCCTAAAACCAACTGAAGCTGCGGTCGAGACGCAGAAGCCGACTAAATTAGTTGTTGAGACTCTGAAGCCGACTGAATTAGTTGTCGAGATACAAAAGCCAACTGAAGCAGCTGTCGAGACGCTGAAGCCAACTGAGTTAGTTGTCGAGACTCTGAAGCCGACTGACTTAGTTGTCGAGACGCAGAAGCCAACTGAAGCTGCTGTCGAGACGCAGAAGCCATATGAGTTAGTTGTTGAGACTTCGAAAACAACTGAGTTTGTTGTCGAGACACAGAAGCCAACTGAAACTGCTGTCGAGACGCTGAAGCTAACAGAAACAGTTGTTGAGACCCTGAAGCCGACTAAAATAGTTGTCGAGACACAGAAACCAACTAAATTAATTGTCGAGACACGTACGCCAACTACTGAATTAGTTTTGGAGACACAGAAATCAACTGAAGTGGCTGTGGAGACGCTGAAGCCAACTGAAGTAGGCGTTGAAACAGAAGACCCAGCCATAAATACAGTAACCGAGAGTATCTTTACTACAGCTGATCCAAACCAAGTTAAAGTTATTACTACTCCAAAACAAGGTTGCTATTATGAAGGAAAGTGGTATCCTCCAAATTCTGAAATTTATCGTGGTTTTGATAATATTAGCTGGTGCTATGGAACAATTTGTGACGAAGAAGGACGCATTCGAAAATGGAATGAGTTCAGTTGTATCCCATCATCCACTCCCACTTTGCAAACCACAACTTCTCTAGAGATTCAATGTGTTCATGAGGGAAAGCGGTATTGGCCTGGCGAAGTAATCTCGCGCGAATACGATGGACATAGTTGGTGCTATGAGTTGCGATGTACAGAGACTGGTGAAGTTCAAGAATGGAATGACTTCGAGTGCAAGCTAACAACAACAAAAACGCCCACCGCAACATCCACAGTGGAAACAAAAGCTCCAACGATGACCCAAACGACCGTAGTAAAAACAGATGCCCCAACTACTCCTAAAACAGTCGCTCCTACAAGCAGGCTAGAAGGATGTTGGTTTGATGGAAAACTATATCCGCTAAACAGTGTGATTACACGGGTTCACGAGCCGCAAACGAACTCTTGCCATGGAACTCGATGTACGGACGAGGGGGAAGTTATTTTCTGGGATATCTTTGCTAACTGTGTACAAACGAACACCAAAAAGGCGCCCCAGACTACAACTGCTGAAGCACCAACTACAAGTGAGATAGAGTTTGGCCCTTTGTGTGCCTTGAAGTGCTCTGTTGATGCAGTTTGCGTAAACACGAGTGGGAGTTACGCATGTGAATGCAAGAAAGGCTTTGAAGGAAATGGACTCATCTGTGCAGGTAATTATAAACACCTGCGAGCTTTTCTGTTTCCGTAAGGTATTGTGAGACGTAAATAGAGATTGGGTACAGTTACAGTAAATAATCCTTTAAATATTTCTTAAAACATTGATCGAACTGTCCGATCTGAAAAGTTTTGATCACGACGGTAACGCCGACATTAATTGACAACAGTAATAAAAAGTGAATACATTAGCAGCACGTTGGAATGCATCGTGCTGGTCACTTTGCACTCCATCGTCTTTGAAAATACAAAGTGAAATTTTTACGACCACAAAATTGACCTACAGATAATTCTTTTAATCTCCATTTTTATCTCTTTCTCAAACTGATTTAGCAGGGAGCCCCTTAGATGCTCAACGTAGCTAGTTATTAAAGACTATGAATGACATTCGAAACTCGTACAGGTTTTTTCTGCGTTCGCAAAGAACTCTTGGTAAATATAAAGGACCTTATTTTCTTGTTGCGGTAGTATTCGGTGGGGCCTGTTCGTCTTGGCTGGTTTGTCCAAAGGGTGGTTAACTTTAACCCTGGGTTAAGCCAAAATTCAGTCAGTGATTTATTCTCTAAGGAATGGTTTATGGTATTGTAAAATACTGTTCAGATTTTCCACGCAAAAAAAATTGTCAATACCACAATTACTCAAATCAATCTCTGTAAGATTAGAAATAGAATTCTAACCTTAGGTCTGTGCTAATTGACCGTCGGTGAATTGGGCCAAGCTGAAGTATAACAACCTTAATGTGCTTATATAGTTGGAGTTTATTGTTTTCAAACTTCTTGGTTAAAAAGTCAGTAAAACAAATTCTATTCTAACTGGGGTTAAAAAGCCAGTAAAACAAATTCTATTCTAACTGCTTTTAAATGTTTATATTTAAAAGACATAAATGAGTGCCTTAATGGCTTGAACGACTGCTCTCCTAATGCCGACTGTACCAACACTATCGGCTCCAAGACATGTACATGCAAACGAGGATACAGAGGAGACGGTAAAGTGTGTGAAGGTAAGCACTGAGCGATTGCATGTCGTGAAAGCTCCAGGCATTAGGCCTAAACTGGGGGTTGGCTTAAAGGGGGATTACAGTTGAAAGCCACTATTTGGGGACTTTAAGTGAACACCGCCCTTACTTTAAAACGATGAAAACCATTTCGTTCGTTCGATAGACTGAATGGAAAGGAGTACTTGTTCAGGATTTTTGGATGAGTTTTAAGTTTTAAGTCTTAATTTGGTATTTTTATGGAGAAAGGGGTTTTTTTTTTCGAAATTTTAGAAGTTTAAGAACTAATGTTGAATTAATAGTTGGTAGAAAATCACCAAACCGTCCCCAAGCCAAAACTGCACTTGCACATGGTCAGAAAGAACGTCCGCTTCTTGTCCTGGACATTTTTCCTCCGTATATCTCCCTCCCAACTCTTTCGCTATCCCCAAATATCTTAACTATAATCCCCCCTTAAAGGAAGGAAGATATATTACAAACTCGGTAACCATATTGTTTTGAAAACAACTAGCTTCAAATATTAATTATAAAATTAAAAGATATACTTTTGAACTCAGATTTATGAAACTGTTTCTTTTCTTCTTTCTTTGAAACCTACAAGGAAATAGAAGACTAGAAATTAAGCAGAACAAGGGAAAGCTTACTAAGTTTATATCTCGTCATCTATTTGTCTATATTTTTTCTATTCGGGGAGGAGGGGGGCTTGTTTCAAACTTTGACCTTTGGAGGAATGGGGCCTATTACAGGAGGGGAGTTTTGTAGTAATGTCAACGATAGATAGAGCTGCAAAATATAAAAAACCATGACTTGCCAAAATGGTGCAAAACACAACACTAAGTGATGAAAATTAATGACCATCTATAACTCGAAAACAACCTCCAAAAATAAATTATTCTTGTGATCAGTTTTAATTAACACTAGTTAGTGTCAACGGTACTTAGAGCACGATAAATGTTCGTTCATGCTTGTTACATTTCTAATATAGTACACATTGTTAAATCACCTAAGTTAAGAAACATTTTTTCTGAGCCAAATCAAGTAAAACACATGTCTAACATAGATTTTACAGCAATTTGATTCAGTAAGACGTCTAACTGAATGTGCAATCTCTAGTGATATTTGTTTAGCAAAAATACTCTAGTTGTTTTAGTTGGCTTCTCCTAAGTTAAAACCCTCTTAGAAAAGCTGCTAATATTCTAACCCACAACGAAAGCAATGCCAATCAGGAATCCTCAAGATGTGCTATGGTTGTCTCATAGACATTGATGAGTGTTCCTCCGGGACGGCTAACTGCGACAAGAATGCACTGTGCACAAACAGCGCTGGCTCTTTTACATGCCGCTGCAATAACGGGTACACTGGGGACGGAACCACCTGCAAGGGTTTGTTTCAACCGTTGACTGTGGTCAAAAAAGTAAACACCAAAAGCAAAACTGTGACAATACCATAAAAACTAACACGTTTATTAGGAGCGAGCTTTGTTACTTTTCTTTAAATCAGTGAAGATAACAGTAACGAAAAAAATTGAACCTGAACATTTTGGCCTTTTCTGTGCTTCTTTTAAGGGCCCAATTCTTTTTGGTATGATGGATATAAGCAGTATGTTACAGCCTAACAAGTATGTTGGTTGTACTGTAAGCCGAAGAAGAGCAGCAAATTGAATGTCGATTTGCCAACTTTAATTTTGGGTGAAATACTGATAAACTATACATAAAAAAACAAGAATATCTTCTGTTTGACGCGAAATCTATTTTAGCAGAACAGGTATTCATATACAACATTGTTTTTTGGTGGACGAGGATGGGGCAATTATAAATTATAAATAATATAAACAACTATAAATCTTACTTGCAAAGACGTTAATACTTGTAACAGACTGCGGTTTAACATAATCATTTATTATGATAACTGATAGCTGATGAACAAGTACAGATTATCTGACTTGTCTTATGCTACTTTTGAGTTACTTCAATTAAATTAAAGATTGAAACGGTAATTTTTACTTCTGTAGCAAATGACAACGCCAATGGTTACTAGGGCCCCTAATACCTTATTATTTAATATGCTCTTTTTGAGCTGGAGAAGGATTAAGAATCCTGGGGGAGGAGGGGGGGGGATGGGCTGGAGCAATAGTAGGAGAACACATGTAATCTTCTTTTTTACCTCACGTTAATAATAACTAACAATCATGTCACAATTGGTTCAGTTTTTGTTCAAATAATCAGTAAGTTTTGTTTGTCCATAGTTCCAAGTTTAAAAAGTCTATCGACATCACTAGAAAATACTGATTAATCGCTTATGGAAGACGTATGTTAATTAATGATCTCTTTTCTTTGCGGCAAAGCTGACGTCTTTCTCGCTTATTACGTGTTATTATCTGATATTCATGCCTAAACTTTTTATGCGTTTTTGTAATCACATGATTCAATACTAACATACGTTTCACAACGTATATATTTCTTTCTAAATAGGTATTTGCCGTATCTACGTACCAACTTACATACTTACCTGCCTAAACACATTTATGTAATTACTTATTTATTTACATATACTTCCTAATTCACTTACTTACCTACCCAAATGCCTTTATGAGCTTACGTCTTTTATATTTACCAATCTAAACGCTAGAACCGTTTACTTATTACTTACAAACGTATCAACTAACATACTTAACTATTACATGCACTTAATTATTACATACTCACTAACTTACATACTTACTATTACAAAATAACTCAATTTACATACTTTATTGTTACATACTCACCAACTTACATACTTAACTAATACATATTAATCAACTTACATATTTATTACATACTCAGTTATACGCTTTAATGTATTACGTATTACTTACCTACCTTCCAACTTACTACTTACCTGCCTAAACGCTTTAATGTATTATGTATTACTTACATACCTTCCTACTTACATTCTTATCTGCCTAAATGCTGTATTACATATTACTTACATACCTCTCTACTTACATACTTACCTGCCTAAACGCTTTAATGTATTGCATATTACTTACGTACCTTCCTACTTACATACTTATCTGCCTAAATGTTTTAATGTATTACATATTACTTACATACCTCTCTACTTACATACTTACCTGCCTAAACGCTTTAATGTATTGCAGATTACTTACGTACCTTCCTACTTACATACTTACCTGCCTAAACGCTTTAATGTATTATGTATTACTTACATACCACTCTACTTACATACTTATCGCCTAAACGCTTTAATGTATTACATATTACTTACGTACCTTCCTACTTACATACCTACCTGCCTAAACGCTTTAATGTATTACATATTACTTACGTACCTTCCTACTTACATACTTACCTGCCTAAACGCTTTAATGTATTACATATTACTTACGTACCTTCCTACTTACATACTTACCTGCCTAAACGCTTTAATGTATTACATATTACTTACGTACCTTCCTACTTACATACTTACCTGCCTAAACATTATTTTGTTTCAATGTTTACCTTACCTTAACATTTTAACCAATTTACATAGTCATCAGTTCAAATATTTTTACAACTTACCTATTTATATACTGATCTATTTATATACTTACCTACTAAATGCATTTATGTGTTACGTTTATTTCTTTACTAACTTTTCATTACTATTTTCGCATTGATTTGCTCAGAAAATTTTTGATTTCGTATTCGCCCCAATCCTCCTTTTTATAAAGACATGTGAGGTACTTACTTTGCCCTCTAACAAATGCTTACCTGCTCTTTCTATTTCTGAACATCATTTTGTCAAAGCTTGTTAATTTAAGACAGGTGTGGTCACATGACCTCTAACTGCAAAAGGCCAATTATACGGGCCCGCCGGAGCAAAAACGTAGTTTTGGGGTACCAGTAGAAAGAAAGATTTATTAGCACCCAAAGCCTAAGCTTTTGTTGGTGGTCCGTAGGCAAACACTCCCGCAAAACTTAAAAAGAACTGCGTTTTTTGTCGGCACTGCTTGTTTTTGTTGTTATTATTTAATAAAAATAATAATTATTATTATTATCATTATTATTATTATTATTATTATTATTATTATTATCGTTTGAGCTTTCGTTATATTTGGTATCTTTCTTCTTTTTCTTCTTCCTCTTATTATTTTACTATTATTATTGTTATTATTGTTATTAAGTTAATGTTATAAAAGTTTTGAGTTAGAAAGGCTAGTTTCTGTCATGATAACTAACAAGCATCATGTGATCTTGTGATCAGCTTTGCCTGCGATTACTTGTCCCGAACCATGTCGGCCGAACGCGTTCTGCTCCAACAATACTGGTGTTCCCTCGTGTGTCTGCAGTGTTGGATATTCTGGAAACGCCTCTGATTGTTCAGGTAATTAACCATTGATTATTTATGTTGTATTTGTAATTTTGTGCTTCTTCTCCCTCTTGTTCAAATCCATACGTTGATATGGTTGATTTTCTTTGAATACAAATCCATTAACCTCACCCCCCTAAAGACACAGCTAAATCTTACCCAGACTTAAATCAAACTCTAAACTTAGGAGATGGGAGGGAGGTAAGTAGTTTAGGATGGACACAACAGTGGCATTTTACAAGCAATCGTGTTGAAAAAGGCGAAAGGAAGTGTGTCTGTAGTTGTTATACGTTTATTACAATTTGATCTGTTGGCTTACAGATATTGATGAGTGTGCAGATGGAAGCCACGCTTGCCATGCAGAAGCCCTTTGCACCAACACACTGGGTTCCTACGTTTGTAGATGCCTTAAAGGATTCAATGGTGACGGAATTACTTGCACTGGTTAGTCATCTAAAGCCTGTTTCACACTTGTGAGATAAGCACGAGCACAAGCATAAGAACAGGGAAATCCAAATGTGAACATGCGTGAAATAAGCACAAAAACAAGCACAAGAAAAAGAAACATTTTTCTTTCTCTTGTGCTTGAGCTTATCCTTAGTTCGTTTGTTTCACCAGTGTGAACATCCGTGAAATAAGCATAAGCATAGGCATGTCGTCACCAGTCCACTTTGCGCATGCGTATTTTTTCATTTTTTTGTACTTGTTTTGCTTGTATGAACATCGGTTCCTATGATGCTTGTGCTTGTGCTTATCTCACAAGTGTGAACCAGGCTTAAGCTTATTCTCTTTTTAATCACCACTCGTTTGTGGAGAACGTTAAGGAAAAACCAGAAAACGGACAAGGAAAGTCCTTCAGGCCAACGCAACAATTTCAAATCAAAGCCTCCTAAACCAACCTCAAACCAAAAAGTTCATCTTTTTGTTGAATATTTATACTGCTGTCTAATTCAAAAGAACAAAACGTATTAAATTACAAACTGCTGCAGTGCTCACTTAAAAACTGCCAACGCCAAACATAACATGTAACCACGAGGGCTGAACCTGAAAACGAGGCTGCGTTAATTATTAACAGTTCAAGAACATTGTCATTTTTTAACACTTTTCACCTTGTAAAACATAAGAGGGCAATTAAAACTTCGTCCAGTTCAATACTTGTAATATCTCTTATTCATTATGGCCATAGTTCCGCCTGGGTAAATTATTTGTAACCACAGGTAAAATTTTAAAAACTAAACGTTTTCGATCTTTACGATCATCGAAAACCTATGGTTCTTAAAATTTAAGCAGTTTTACTTATTAATAGTTACAAATAAATGTTTTACACAATTTTAAATCTAGTAGTTTTATTCCCAGGAAATTTTTAGAAAATTTTAGAGAAATCAAACGAGAAAATAAAATGAGAAGATTACTTTAGCTAGGAACTAGTGATCTTGTTGCTCTAAACTTTGCGCTTTAGATTTACATCCGTTGCACAATTTGCATTCAGCTCAGAAAACGAAATGGTCGGCATAAAAAATTTCACTATTTCAGTTGTAAAGCAAATCCGTGAAAAATAATTTTTCGGACAACACATTTTTATAGATGTTGATGAATGCACGGACGGATCGGCAAATTGTGCTTCAGACAAGCAGTGCGTGAACCTGATTGGCTCCTTCAGATGTGATTGTAAACCCGGTTTTTTTAAAGATATAGGAGAAACATGCAAAGGTATAGTGTAAAAACGCTCACTTATTAAAAACGTAGCAGCCTTAACAAAGGGAAGGTTGAATAAATTAAAGTAAAATCTATAGTAGTAGTAGTAGTAGTAGTAGTAGTAGTAGTAGTAGTAGTAGTAGTAGTAGTAGTAGTAGTAGTAGTAGTAG
>JAOBRD020741060.1:0-14135 GCA_027575215.2 Hydrozoanthus sils
GGAGGGGGGCTTAATATTTAAATTTTGAAGTTCTTGACAGGGGGCTTGTTAGAGAGGGGCTTATTAGAGCATTTTTAGTTTACCAACCCCAGAGGAATAATTCAATAATCTGTATAAAAAGAAAGAAAAAGTTCTGGCACATTGGGTATCAGTTGGTAATAAATTATAAAATTTAGATAGTTACCTGGTACCTGGTAAGTAACAGAAAATTTGTGAACATTCATTCCAAATTAGGAATGTTAAATACAGTTAATAATTATGAGCATTTAATAAGAAACTTGTTTCAAGTTGATAAATGTGCTCCACACAGGCAGAGAAATAAGGCTTTAACAGAGTTAGCAGCTCTAGATGAATTTAAGTTACGAGCCAGTGCTACAGAACACAGGGTAAAGGTAAGTGTTCACAAGAGGCTTGGTTGTCCAACTGGAAAAAGAGAGACCCGCATTTGGGTTATCATAGCATGAACAATAAAGCCTCATTCCAGTAAGCATCAAAACATTTACAGGAAGTACATAGTTCATTACATTGGTGGATACAGTATTTCAAAAAGGGGGGTGGATAAACTTGTTGATTTTAATGTGAATGCCATTGTAAAAGTGATCAATAACATCTCCAGTCCTTTTGAAGCCAAAATATACATTTTACAAGGTGACCTTGAAGAGAAGAGACAACTTGGCGTATTATGTGGGCTCTAACATCTTTTTCGCACAAAGTTTAAGATGTGCCCAAAGTTAGTCCATTTGCTAGAGTCTGAGTTTTAGCATCTAATCTCCATTCCCCATCGTTCGAATAAATTTCATTCAGTGTAATGACAATGAACACATATAATCCAAATGTTGAGTGCCTCTCAACCCACAGCATTTTGCACATATTCTTTTCCCATCAATAACAGTATTTTGCAGCTCTAAAATTGTTGCTTTTCTGTAAATTTGCGAATATTTTGCCTGTTTTGCGACGCTCAGTGACAAATTATTGAAAAATCGTATCCATCTTCTTATTTATTTTTTTTGGTAGTGTAAAAAAGGGGCATGGAAATCACCCAATCCAAACCCCCCCCCCCCCCTTGTATCTGCCCCTGCACCACATGTTGCCCTTGTCTTTCTAGACTTAGAGTCGCATCACTAATCATGGTTCAATTTTGGAGCCCGTTGTTTAAACAAGAAACCACACTATTGAAGGGCCTGTGCCATGTGATCATCAATTTCAATTGTCAATGACTCAACCACAGAAGAGACATGACATGAAGCAAATGGACTATACATGTGTTTAATTGTTTAATTTAACATATGAACACTTTTAAATTAGAATCAAGAATTTTTGTTCATTTGTTTCAAACAGAAGGAAATTATAACAAAACATAGAACAGCAATGGTAAAAAGACTCAAGCAAACTGTGAAATAGGCACAAAGTTTTGACCAAATATGCATTATGGTAACAAGTGAAGCTTTACATACCTCTGTGAAGACTTTGCCAAAAAGGTACAGAAATTAATTTCAATGAAATTTCTCACAGAAACAAAATATGAAATGGAACGAACTTTGCTAGTTGCATTTCTTTTTACCACTACTGTATATAAGAAATTGATTTGAATATTTAGGTTTTAGCAGTTATGAATTTCTTTTTCTATTGCTCAGAGAGAAGTTGAACTGCTTCTTGGTTCAAATTTTGAGTTTCGAAAGTTGCAAGATATGGGAGAACCTAACCTTTTATAGTGCGGTTTCTTGTTTAAATACATGAAATGACTATTCATTTTAATTGTCAGTTTACCGGGTACTTAACCAGATTATTTTATGAATTCAAACTTTCAAATCAGTTGTTGAATCCTATAAAGATTATTTTTTTCTTTGTCTTGAAACTTGACTCTAGATTGAGAAAAAGCTCCACATGAAATTGTAATCCATGAGTTCATAGTTTCATGAAGTTTTAAAATTTTGTTGTATAAAGATCTATGATGAAAGGGTTAAGTTTGATTCGATCGAGGTGCCTCACAGCTGGTTCAATGGAACAAAGGGGTGATTAGGCTTGTTTTACCAGCTAGGCAGAGCAAGACTGGAATAAAAATTCATCATAAAAGAATCGACAAACTTTATCTTATTTATTTTTTCTCATTGTTCATGTAGGAGCTAGAGGAGAAATTGAGGCGCCAAGATGAAGCTGGCAAGATCACTGCTGCAATGCAGGCACAATTAACTAAATATAGAGAGTTGGAAAAGGAAAATGCAAAATTAAAAGATGATAATAATTATTATAGGTAAATCAGGAACAAGTAACTTATATTATGGTGCTATTTTATTTACATGGAAAAGAATTTGGGCCATTCACACAGTTTGAGTGATCAATTCAAAAACATGTTTTTCACGCCATAAATTTATAATATCTCAGCCCAAATATTATGTTTCAAGACTAAATTTTCAGTAATTCAAGTTTTTAATGTCTGTGTGATTTTCTTCTACCTTCAGTTTTCCTCTGTTCACATAAGCCACTAAGCAACAACTGACTGCCTAGTCAGGCCCAAGACTCTTAAGAACCAGACACTTTTAATACAGCAACTGAAGTACAAAAGAAGCTGGACATACAGTACACAATCATTCAGTTAAACTGTAATCTAATTTAACTGAAAATGAGCTTAGACCACACTGAAACTCTCATATGATTTAACAACTCTTATATGATACTCATTCACATAGGAACATATTTCTCTCTCCATTCCATTCTTAAACTCATTTCCCTACAATTTTATAATTGGTCGTTGAAAAAATTAGTTCAAATTAATATGCAAAATATGATGAAAAATAAGGATAGAAATTATGAAAATCAGACAGTCCAGGCTTTGCAGCTTGCAACTGCTCCAACCCATATGATGATAATCATTCACAGAAGCAAACTCATGTTCTTATAATGAGCAACCAGAGAAACAAAAAAAGACTAGATGATAAGAAACATGTAACTTGAATATGGATGGTATTGATTTATTGGGTTACTTGACTAGCACTAAATTTAAACCAGGGCTCAAGCTCAATGTTTCAGTTTCCAGATGAACTTATCAAGATTTGTAGGTCTAATGCAAAGCTGGTGTGAAGCATTTAAGACAGTTGGCTAAGAAATGCTGGCTATATTAAATCACAGCCAGTAAGTAAATTCAAATACTCGTCAATTTTGATTTAATTGATAATTTATTTTGTTTTAGGGAAACAAATGAAAGCAACTTGCTTCTTAAAGAAATGTGTGAGAGCTTAAAGTCAAAACTAAGGAGAGCTGAAGAAAGGAATGTTGAAATGGCTCGTTTAGAAATAGAAAATGAGGTCAGTTTACAGATTACATCAGCCTACTAGTCTTTTCATCCCTGCAGCATTTAACAATGTCTAATTTCTCTCTGCCAAATAAGTATAGAATTAGCTGCTTAGTGTAATTATTTACTGAGAATATAAAACTTGGTCGACCACCAAAAACTCTGGAAGAAAACTACTTGTAATTATGGACATAAGTTGTGTGAGTCTACAAGCTAATCATTTGGCTTCATAAGAATGAACGGATAAATATCAACATCATATCAAATTTTCATTTTTTGCATATATATATTGTATATTCTTAATTTTTCCTAAAAAAGATTGACTGGAAAGTGTCTTGATTAATTAAACAAAAACCTAAAACAAGAAGTAAGCGTGTGCGACCTTGGTCTAGTCAGTAATAACTGCCAAGTGTGAGGCACCAAGTGTGATCCATGGCCTTATTAAGGGTGTACATTTGTACTATTTGTGTACCCTTCTTTCACCATACCGTCTGTGGACAGGGGCATTAAGCCGTTGGTCCCAGCTATTAGTCTTCATTTGTGAAGGGTAGGCAGTATTGGTAAAATAAATAAACAGAGTTAGTTCGGGCCCTGAAAACCCTGGAAATTTTTTCTTAAGCCCAGGAAAGTTTCATAGAACTTTATTGAAAAAACTAAATTAGGTAAATGATGCATTTTTTTTTTCATTTCAAGTAAAAATGAAGGTTTTAGACTTAATTTTTGCATGTCGGTATTAAATTAAGTTCAATAGATATGAATTTTTACAACATTAACTACTAGAGCATTTAAACAGGTGATTCGGAACGTTATTATTTTCATTCTTGGTTTAAAGAACCCAGGAAAAATGAAAAAATAGCCCTGGGAAACCCTGGATTTTTGAAATTCAAAAGGTGTATGAATCCTGAATAAATTTTTTAAATAAATAGATAAAATTGATGAAGTTCTTGGTGATGAGGAAGTGCATGCAGATTTGTACAGAACTGAAAATAATGTTTTCCAAAACATACTCTTGAAATGCTTTTGTTACAAACTATGAATCCTTCCTTGTACCTTCAGGAGAAAAGTAATACCAGGTCAATCATTTTCTGATACAGGAATTGGTTAAAAGGATTAAAAAGTGGGAGACTGAAGACATTCGTGGAATCAGGGAACTAAAGTTTGTATTTTAAATGTTTTCTTACTGGTATATATTAACCTTTGATTTCTGTTGTTATTATTATTATTATTATTATTATTATTATTGTTATTATTATTATTATTATTATTATTATTATTATTATTATTGTTATTTACATGTTATTCAACAATTTTGCAAAATACATAAAATGTTATACTACAGCCTGCATAGCTACAAATTTTTCAAAATGTTTTTGTTCAGAAAGATGTCAATTCACAAAATTAATACAATTTACTAGAACCAATTTGATTGAATTCAAACAAAAGCTGTAACAATGTAAGATCTCAGAGTTCATTAGTGAACTTGTTTGTGTATTTAATTTTGATTTTCTTCAATTGTAGAAAAATAGCATTAATTTATTCTCCTATGAAAGACAGCCAAACTTTCCCCTACCTTTCTTTCATCTGGTTGGTGACCATTCTTGCTTATGCTCTTCAATGTGCTGGTTGTGTAGATGATGACTTGAATATCTGGTTTTATTATTATATAATATGTCTAATAACTGAAGAAATCATTCTTGAAAAGTACTGTATTTTCCGGTATATAAGTTGAACTGGTGTATAAGTCAGCCCCTATTTTGGGGGGTAAAAAGCCCCTTTTATTTAAATTCCGGTGTATAAGTTGACCCCTAAATTTGCTCTTGTTAGAGACCTTAAAAAGCACAACACATGTAACTGCTATGATGAGCCATGCTCATTGACATTAAAGATGTGACAGGTAATTTTGATTCGCTTTAATACTCCTCCAGACTTTACTTTTGATGGCCTGAATGATCTTCGTTTTACTTGTTTACTTTGAAATGAAACCAGCAATATTAACTAACAACACTCAGTGTTTATTTTTCATCTTAAATCCACACACATTTCAGAAACTTTAAAATTGTCATTGGTGTATAAGTCGAGGTCGATATTTGGGGCAAATTTTTTGATCTTAAAGTCCCAAGTTATACACTGGAAAATGTGGTAGTCATGTAGACTGCAAAGCATTGAATCTTAGTGTTATTATTCGTTTTGATAATTATTGTTATTATCGTAACTGTTATAAATTGACATTATTAAGCAACAACAGAAAAAAAAGTTTTTTTGCTTGAGTAAAAGTGAAGTGAATGTTCTGATTTCTTTAGGTCTCCAGTTAGACTTGCACAAGAAGTTGCAAGACTACAAAAGACTGAAGTGATCTTAAGAGAGCAGCAAAGTGGGCTAAAATCAAGGTAAAGAGGAAAAAATACAAAGGATGTTGCTTCATACAGTTCATTATTTTTGTTTATAGACTTGACCTTTACAAAGAATTAAGCTGTGACTAAGAGTATTGTGCATGTTTTAGTGCCCAAGTTCATCAGTTAGCTCGTGAAACAGCACAAGAGGAGCTACAGCAAGTGAAAGAAGAACTGGAAACAATTAAGGTACAAATTACGACACCCACATTCACTGTGGTACCACTGTAGAGCATAGGACAATAAGTTTTACATTAATTTTGTTCAGGTACAGGGATGAAAATTAACTTTCAGGTGATGAACCTGTGGGCTCTTGGGTGCCAAGATGTGAAAAAGATGGCAAATAGATTTACTTGATGTATCATATTTGCATGTGGCATGCATTTGAACACGTGGAGTTGTGGGAGGTGATTGTTTTGATTGCCATAGCAATGAGGTATCACTGGTAGCTCAGAGACAACATAAAGGTTTTTATTTATTTATTTTATTTTTATCAATTAATATCAATTCTGTTTACTTAATAAAATTAGTTTATGGTTGGTTATAACCATAAGCATTTCACATGTTCATAACAAAAAAAAATTGTCCATTGTACTTATTACAGACATATCTGTGTTGTTTACCATCATCATCATCATTTTATTTAAGTCAGGAGTTTTTCCATTTTTCAAGGGGTCACTCCCTCCATGACCTGGCATAACCTCTCCACATAACTCGATCACTTGCATCCTCAAAGCTCAAACCAACCCTATATATGACATTCTTTCTCCATCATTCTTTTCCAACTCATGTTCGCTCTTCCTCTTCCTCTTCCTCTTCTACCGTCAATCTTAAATTCTATGCCTGTTTCACACACTTGTCATCACCCTTTCTCAATACATGACCAAACCATCTCAAACTTCCTTGTCTAACAACTTCAGCAATTGTAGCCTTCAGTCCTAATTTTTCCATCAACTCTCTTGTATTTATGCTATCAGCCAACTTCACATCACACATCTTTCGAACCATACGTCTTTCCACTCTTCTCAAAAATTATTATCTTCTTCAACTGACCCACATTTCTGATCCGTATGTCATGATAAGTCCTGCACACATTTTGTAGATTCTCCCATTAAGATTCTAAGTTTACCTTTTGCCACACAATATAGAAGACATAAAATTAACATTAAATGCCTTCCATGCCGGAACTACTCTTCTTGTCACAGCCAGTTCACTACCCCCACCACCATTTATGGTGTCACCCAAATAGCAGAAATTATCCACTCTCACTAACTCGCTCAGGATGTCATCATGTCATGCTCCTTGTTTTCAGCAATTTGTCTGGTGCAAACTATACATATGAATTTTCCTTTCGTTTTATCTGTCACTCTCTTTACCTTAGCACAGCGTGCATGTATCCATTTCTGACAAGTCTTACATGGAATACAGTTGGACTTAGCTCTATTACCACATACCCCACATGGATCAGCTTTCGCTTCAACTGTTACATCTTTTCCAACTCCACACTCAAAAATCTTTGTTTTGCCAAGATTCACTTTCAACCCTTTCCTTTCAAAAGCTGACTTCCAATGATTAAATTGATCTTCCAGCTCTTCCATTGTGTCTGCCATTAGCACTAAAACATCTGCTTACAACAGTTCATACACGGTACCTTTTCTTCCCACTTCAGAAAGCCACATCTAAGACAGTTGCAAACAAGAGTGGTGAAAGTGCACACCCTTGATGAACACCAACACTAACGTCAAACTCTTCTGTGTACCCCTCTCCAACCTACACTCTCGTCTTTGCATCCTTGTACAAGTTCATGACTGCTCAAATTAAGCCCTCAGGCACATTCCTCTTCTGCAATGCCCATTCATTGACTTTTCTTAGAACCCAATCAAATGCTCTCTCTAAGTCAACAAAGCACTCTGACTTGCAGTCTCCGTACAATGAATATAGTGTCCACAGTCCCTTCACTGGCATGAAACCAAGCTGATTCTTATTAACTTTCACAATAATCCTCAACTTCTTCTCCAATAATCTTTCTGTGATTTTCATACCATGCTCCAGCAGCTTAATTGCATAATAGTTACTACACTCCATAACACTACCTTTATTCTTTTAAATAGGAATAATTGTACTCATTGCCCAGTCCTGTGGCATACCATTTCCATTTAGGATTCCATTTGCTATCTCCAGAATTGCTTCCTTTCCATGATATGAAGCATCTAGCTCTTTGACGATGGATTCCAGTTGGTCCATCAGCCTTACCATTCTTCATACTTCCCAATACTTTTTAAAAGGCCTCCATAGTAAATGCTTGCACTGAACCTTCAACCTTGTCAGCATCAACAACACTATCCCACTAATTCTCCTCATTCATAATAGCCTTTGTATTTTCTTTCCATAATCTTTTTTGACCAACCTTTGTGACTACAATTTTTCCATCCTTATCTTTTATACAATCAGCACCTGTAATGTCACGCGATTGAGTCTTTCTTCGTCATTCTCAGTTTTCCGAAATATCACATTCCTGTTATTCTCTATTTTGCCTATTTCCTTTTCTGCTTCCCCGTTTGTTGCACTATCTACTGCTTTCTTGGCCATTTTCTTATCTCTGGTATAGCATGATTTTGTTCATCAGATGGCTGTTTGTTCCACCTTTTAAAACTCTCCTTCTTCTTTGTCATAGTATCTTGAACATCTTGATTTCATCACCAAGTTTCACCATGCTGTGGCTTAACCTTACTGACTCCACACACCTCCTCTGCTACACTTCCTGTTCATCACTTTGGCTGTACAAGGCATCCATTCTCTCCACGAATTTCTCCTTCACCTCATCATCACCCAGTTTCCAGATTTTTGTACCCCTCCATTGAGGTTGCCTTTGTCTTCTTTTCCTCCGCAGCCCCCAGCTTGTTCACATCCATCACAATCAGGCTATGTTGTAGTTGTCCTGGAATCACATTCACATTTCTAACCAGCTGCTTTCCGTGTGACACATCGATCACCATGAGTCTCTCATCAACTCTTCTGACTTCACTACTTCATCACACAAGTCCTCTTTCAACAAGATCCCAACACCAGATTTCTCATCACCTCCTGACCATAAAAACTTGTACCTACTTCCTTTAGCCCCAATAAATCTTGCACCATCCCCTCTCCTAGGTGCCTCTTGAATACAACATACAGAAACCATCCTTTTCACTAACTCCATCACCACCTCCATTCCTCTACCAACCATTGTACTTACATTCCATGTTGCGAACCTCAGATCTGTGTGACCATTGAGCTTTTTATGTCTGTCATAATGGAGATCAAATCTTCCCAGCTTTTCTGAGGGTTTGTACCTTTCTGTTGGTCGTAAGCTGGTACCACCCACGACAATCTTTGGACCGATTTCTGTCCTTGCTTGTTATTAACTATAGTCATGAAAGATTTTGGAGCATAATTTTTATAGCCGCATGCCGTTGCTGATGCCAACCACAAATATCGGTTGAGGCCTAGCCTTTGTCTGATCAGAGACATAACCTGCAAGGCAGCAGGTGGAACTATTTAACCCGTAGATGGGACCCAAACAGGTGCTACCACTCTGGGTAGGAGTGGGCCTGGGAGCAATGGTAAATAAGGGGTAGCTCCACATTCCCCACAACTTCAGATCTCCCGATTTGGAGCCTCACCACCGGTTAAAGTTTAAAGTCATGCCCAGGACCATATTGTTAGACAAAAAATTCAATATTTGTATCCCACTCAATCCCTAGAAGTTTAACATAGATGATCCTCTTTTTCTGTGTTCTTTTAAACTGTCAATCGAAATTTAGGTTAGAAGCCATCAACAAGAAGAACTGAATCAGCGACTCCAGAGACGGGTTCTCATGGTGTCTGTGGTTAGTTATTGTTTTGCTTAATTATAGTTGCAGTTGTGACACTGAAATGCAAACTAAATAATTATTTTTGTTGAGAGCTCTTGTATGGCAGCAAGGAAAGGGTTTGAAAATCATGTTGAACTCAACATTTCCATCTTGTTTGAAGTATGTAGAAAGAGTAACAAGACAGAAATGTTGAATTCAACCTAACTGAATTTAAATCAGAACAAAAATGGTTATATCCTCATTAGACAAGTAAAATTAGTTATTATTTCAGGCCTATCAATGAGCGGTGGGCAATCACCCTTGCACATCTCATCACCTGCCAGAGCACGAGGCGTGTGATTAATCCTTTGCCTAAAATTTACTTTTGCTACATTTTTGTTTGTAGTAACTTTGCACAGCCATTTTATGAAAATTATCATATGGATGTATGCGTGTAAATTAAGAGAAATCTGTGTGGATAATAATGGTGCTAATGTAATTTTGTTTCTATCGCTGTTGGAATGTCAGAACTTTGTTATCTTTAGCACCAGTGATGTGACGCGACCACTGCTTCATACCTCTGTGTTTGCTCTTCTCACTTTATCAGTAGTAACTTATTTTGGTTATGTATGGTGACCCACAAGTGTCACAGCAAAAGCTCAGCCAAGGTGGGTGATGTACTGCATGCTTGCAATTTTGCTCAATGATAGGCCTGTTATGTACTGAAAAATTTGGTCTATAAATGATTAATCAAAGGCTCTATATTCTTGCAACTTTTTAATGGTGCTCAGTAAGACTTGATATCTAACTTTTCGAAAAAACATTTGGTACAAGGCCTGTGTGCATGCTAATTAGGTATCTTTAAAAAGGTTGGTAGGTTTAATATGATCACCAATGGCTGAATTCAATTATAAGAATGAATGCTCATATATGTTATTTCAATTATTGGTATACATTTAAACTTAAGTTTCAGAAGTGTAGTGTATAACCATAGTTCTCTAGTTGAATATAGATATGAATTTGTAATTATAAAATTATGGTTGTAAATGGAATAATTTTTTGTGACATGCTCAATAAAACATCTTTATCATCATATATGTTAAAAGTAATTATTTTTCAGATACACAGACAGATTTTGTTTTGAAGTTACCTAGTACTTATACATTTCTTCATATCTTTTTTTTTTCAAACTGCTGACAGGAAAGAGATGGTTTGAAGAAAATCCTAGCTGTTTATGACAACAGTTTATCAGCAGATTATGATCCTCAGCTTAGGGCCAGACTTGCAGAGGTATGTTCTAATGAGCTGTGGGTGAGTTCCTTAGGACTGGACACTAATTACAAATGGGAGACTGGGCACCAACATAGTGGCTGCTCACATAAATCCTATAGGTCAGTTCTTAGGGACTGGGCACCAATAATGTGGCTGCTGACATAAATTCCGTAGGTCAGTTCCTAGGACATGACACCAGTTACTGTATGGGGGACTGGGCACCAACAACGTGGTTGCTTAAATGAAGAAATACAACCTATAGATTTCAGCTAACAAAATATATACAAACAAACCTTTTCAAACCCAAACACCTTTGAGACTTGAAAAAAGAAATCTATTTCTCAAACTACCAACCAAATAACAGTTGCCTTGTTAATTCAACAGTGACTGAAAATCCTCCTATTCTGTTGGTCAGTTCCTGAAGAGACAAGTTAACCAAACTTTGTTCAACTCTAACTTTGAAACACTAAAAAGTCACTCAAGGAAGAGTTACTATTTTATTAAAATTTCTTGTATATTATATTATAGCATGGTCCCTTATGTGTGATAACTTTGTTATTTTTAATCTAGGCTGAAGCAAGACTTGACACATGCCAAAATCACATTGCAAAAGTTGAGGTATGATATGCAGTATCAAATCATTTTTCTTGAGTTTATGCTCATAGACACAGATTATCATCTAGGTATTTAATTGAACTCGCCAGAGAATTTTAATTATCAATTCTCATTACATTACAACTTCTCATTACATTTCTTATGCAAAAAAGATATTTGTTATGAGAAAATGAGAGAATTTACCAATACAACTGAAACCAAAAGAGTTAACAACTCTATGTGGGAGAATTTACCAATACAACTGGAACTGAATGGGTTAACAACTCTAGATGAGATAATTTACCAATACAACTAGAACTGAAAGGGTTAACCACTCTAGATGGAGAATTTACCATGAATACAACTGGGACTGAAAGGGTTAACCACTCTAGATGGAAAATTTACCATGAATACAACTGGAACTGAAAGGTTTAACCACTCTAGATGGGTGAGTTTACCAATACAACTGGAATTGAAAGGTTAACCATTCTAGATGGAAGAATTTACCAATACAACTGGGACTGAAAGGGTTAACCACTCTAGATGGGAGAATTTACCAATACAACTGGAACTGAAAGGGTTAACCAGTCTAGATGGGAGATTTTACTAATACAGCAGGGACTGAAAGGATTAACCACTCGAAAGGGAGAATTACCAGTACAACAGGAACTGAAAGGGTTAACCACCCTAGATGGAGAATGTATTAATGCAACTACTGTAAGACTGGAAGGTTAAAACTCAGTGGAAATCTGTTAGGGTTGAGTAGAGGGATGCAGTAGTAGTGTCTAATGTGGTTGTGTTGCATCTGGTTTAGAGTGAGCTTAACAAAGCATCAGAAGAAATGCTCCAGCAGAAACTTCAATACAAACAGGTGACCAGCAACTTTTACTGATGTTAGAAGCAATTGTATTGGCAGTTGCTCTTGGTTATGAGTTATTTATGTAGATGTATTTGTTACTGTTGTTGGTGTTGGTGTTATGGTTGTTTTTGCTGTGCTTCCTTGTTACCAATGCCAACTTTGTTTCTGCCCTGTTCTATTTCAACTATACTGCCCTCAAATTATTTTAACTCACATCATTCTACAATTATTCAATAAGTAATACTTGTAAGTTCTGTCTTACCTCGGTAAACTCTGCCTTTTTGAAGCCAGAAATTTATTAACTCCTTCCCCATCTCCTCAACAAGAAATGGATAAGCCTTGGGTGTACTGTAAACAGATGTTTTTTACCTTTGGAAGTTTAGGTGATTTTTGTAGTTTAGTAGCCCTTGCAGTGCCTCTTGGGCAAAGACTTGAACATATGTTAATAAACTGTTAGTTGGTCCTATTGCAAGATAGCTTAGTTGGTCTTTATCAAGACAGTTTTGTTTAGTATTGCGAGATATTGACAACTATCATAAACAAATTTTTGTTATTCTTCTCCTGTGTGCGGAAGATGGATGAGTGAAAGAAATTGAGAGTCTCACCATTAATATTCTATTGAATATGTTAAGCCCCCTTCTCTCCTCTAAAGTGTTTGCAAACTTTAATTTCCCCGGGGGGCTTTATAGAGAAATTACTGTAACTCGATTAGTGTGTGCTGTTGTTAATGTTCTTCCAAACTTATTTTGTAAATTTGTAAAATAAAGATCACATCCTTACCGAGAATTAAATAAATTGTTGTTGCTGCAGTTGTTGTTGTTACAATGGTTTTTTGTTACTGCTCTGATCACGACCAATGTTTTTACTGTTTTAGTTGGAAACAACTTTGAGAGAGAAGGAGAGCTCTTCCAAACTAGTGAAAGATGAAAGTAATGGTGATTTAAGGTAACTCGTCTGTCTCCATTTTATTTACGTGTGTTACAAGTAAGTTGCCAGGTTTTTTTGGAAGCAATACTCGGAGATCAGAAAAAAATACAGAATAAAAAACTTTTTTGTTTGGCTTCACTTAATAGGTGATAAATAAAGAATATATGATAAAGTTTTTGTCAGAGAATTTTAACACTACAATATTTTAATAACAAATTCTATGGACCAGCATTGCTTTCATGTGCAGACTGAGATTTATGCAAGAAACTAATTATGGGTCATGTGACATGTGTTTTCTCAGAGCTGAACTCGAGAAGCTACGAAAGGAAAATCAGGAGCTGCAAGAAAAGATAGAAACATACAACTTGTACAAAGATAAAATGATGATGCAGGTGTGTTATACCTCTGGCGAACCCTTAGACTAACTTGCTGGTGGCTTAAAAAAATGCACTTTGGAAGCTGCAATTTAACCATTTGAGTACCTTGCCCTCCCTAAGTCCCTGGAAGCTCCAGTTTAACCATTTGAGTACCTTGCCCTCCCTAAGTCCCTGGGAGCTTCAAATTAACAATTTAAATACCTTGCCCTCCCTAAGCCTTTGGAAGCTCCAAACTAACCATTTGAGTTCCTTGTTCATGACAGCAAACCATGGATTTGCTTAACTTGATTACCCATCAGGTTTGTCTCGGACAATATAAAATACAGTGACATATCTTTCCCTTTACTCTCAACCTGACCATGTAAAAACAGCTAATAAATTACTTCTTGAGCCAACAATAACTATACCTTCTTTTGTAGTATCTTAGGTTTTTCCCTCTTCAGGTACAATAAGTGGAAAAACGCCAATTCCATTTTTTTTATAGTAAACAGATTGAACTTAGAGACATTCAACAACAGAAACTGAATTGGTGATACTAGCAACATTTTTAAATGTTGTAAACTCAAATTGACGACACCAATTGTCTATGTTTGC
>JAOBRD020741166.1:0-11682 GCA_027575215.2 Hydrozoanthus sils
CTCCAGGATTTCCAGGATTTTCAAGGGCAACAACCCAAATTCAAGGATTGATTTTTTCCCAATTCAAGTACTTTCCTGGATTTTCAAAGACCATAGCAACCCTTATATCAATATATAATCATCAGGAAAATCTATAAATATGTGAAATACGTTTTAAAGATGAAATTTACTACTTCATATCTCTAATAAGCGAAAGCAAAAAAATGTTGAGAAGTAGAGAGATATATAGAGCAGCACCGATCATAAAAATGGCCACTGGTATTCATGTGGTAGTAAGCATGGAATGGAATTTTGCAATCAAAGAAACCAAAAAGTCTTCCCAAAACTCCAATTTTTTTTGCAATGTTGTCTTTCATTACATCTTTCTACTGTAAATAGGCGATTGGTCATTGTACAAATTAAAAATGTTAAAAAAAACGTATCTGATCTGATAAAATTTTCATATCGATAAAATATCTATTTGAAACCGAGTTTTCGGATGCAACTGCAATTCCAACTCTGAAGAAAGCTGCAGTTGCACCCGAAAATTCAGTTTCAAAAATATATTTTAAGCCATTTAAATATTTATCTGATGAAAAACATTGTTTTTTAACATTTTCAATTTCTTTCGACTGTTTTTCTTCCTTTTAAAAATATTTTTCCAATTACTACAGTGTTCGTGAGAAAAACCTTGCTTTACCAACCTCGTCATTGAAGCACATTCCATCATTTACTGCTCCTTCTTCTAAAAGGGGTTTCTGCAAGAAGCAATAAACTTTAAGCAACCAAAGTAAATCAAGTTCCTTTCCTTAACATGCAATCAAGCACAGAAGGCAGCCAACAAGACATGGCTTGGAAAAAAACAGTTTTGTCTAAGCACACCATTCAAGTGTAACCTAAGTAATTTTTTGCATGGCTAACTGACAACCTTCAAAGTTAAATAGAATTATTTCCATTCTGAAGATTTATTTAAACTGGTAAATTTTTATTTAAACTACTACATCTATCAAACACAACAGGAACTTACATTCAAAGGACTGTATTGTAAAGCAGCATCTTCTGACTTTAGGTTGACCTGAGCAGCAAGATCTTGACGTCCTACAAGCACAATCAATTAGAATTGCTACCGGGTTACTCTGATTAGTACATAAAGCATTTTGAGGGTAACTGATTCTTTCCGTTGTAACAACCTTACCTATCAGTTGATAAGCATCTGAAGACAGATTGGGTGGAGGGTTCATAAAACACTCGTGAACCGCTTCTCTGAGTGGTTGGGCTACTCCATAGGGCATGCACTCAAGGTCTGTTATTTTAAAATCTTGTGGAGAATAATCAAGCTTTGTTGTTAATCATGAAACAGAATCTACAACTGAGTAACGCCTTTTAAAAACTGGAGCGCAAACCACACCACAACAGTAGCAAGTAAAACATAATGGACAAATTAAAGAATCAACAGAAGCTCAACTAGATTTCTTGAAATTATGTCTTAGTTAATAGACTTATTACACAAGAAGTTTGTTTTAATCCTTGCTAATATTTTCAATGAGCAGGCCAAAACAGAATGGTAACCATATCACAGAGTAAGCCATTTTGTATCTGCCACAAATAACTGTTACAACATATCAAAAATGGAAGAACATTGAAGTAAAATCATAACTACAAAGTATATATAAACGATCTCGATAAAAATTTTAAAAACAGATAAAAATTCTAAAAACAGAAGCTTTTGGCCGTCTTTGTACAACCTTTCTCAAACTAAATTAGATATGCGTACACGGTAAAATTTGTAAGAAACGATGTAAATCAAAACATCATCATATCATCATCGTTTTATTTAAGTCAGGAGATTATCCATTTTTCAAGGGGTCACTGACTCTCCCTCCATGACCTGGCACAACCTCTCCACATAACTCAATCACTTGCGTCCTCAAAGCTCAAACCAATCCTACGACATTCTCTCTCTATCACTCCTTTCCAACTCTTCAGTCTTCCTCTTCCTCTTCTACCTTCAATCTTAAAATTCCATGCCTGTTTCACACACTTATCATCACCCTTTCTCAATACGTGACCCAACCATCTCAAACTTCCTCGTTTAACAATTAACAAAAGGAGATAAAACGAATGAAGGTAGGAAGACAATAAAAACAGTAATAAAATTAAATTGGTAATTATAAATTGAAGACAACTAAATATTCTTGGGTTGCAAATCATTCCCCTGAGGTGCCAAAGACAAAAGACGAAGCAGCCATGTTGGTTCCATAAACAAAAGAAATCATCAAAATTCTTTTGTTCAAGGGCACCAACAAGGCCGCTATGACGTCAGGTGTAACCCAACAATACAAAATATCCCAAAGCAAAACCTAAAACTGGAAGAGTACAATGTTATACTTAACGGTTGTATTTCATTCATTGATACCAATGAGATAAAGATTAACCCAAATCAACAAACATTTGGTTCTTACCTGTTTCCGCCATAAAAATAACAACTCTTTCTGCTGTACTCTGGCAACTGAAACACAATGTTTAATAATTTACATTAAGAAATCCCTTTCTCTTCATCACCACTGTGACAAAAAGCGAAAAAGGCATGCAGCACAAAAACTATCAACAAACTGAACACACCACTTGTACAAAAGCACAGCAGAGCCTTATCTTGAAGAATGAATAATAAAGAGAATTTGTAACAAATCTATACAAAGAACTGAGTTTACCATTCCAGCTGTTTTATTAACTCATCGAGGTTTTTCTTAAGGTTGAAACAGTCTGAAAAGCAAAGGTTTAAACATGTCAGGTTCATGGCAGTGACTATTATTTTTAACAATTATCCCAAGAGAGCACATTGGATATGAGATGGTAAATAGCCAGAGGTGTGAAGCGTCAAGTTGGCTATTTTAAAACTATCTCATATTCAACAAGCGCAAATGGAATAACTCTTTTACTTGGTATTTAAAATGACGGCTGAAATTTATCCAAAACCATATTTCAGCTTTGTAATATTACACAGTCAGTTTCCATATTTGGTCAATTAGTTATATGAGCTGATAACCGTGATTGAGTGAATCAATCAAAACGCTGGAAACGCAATATTCAAGGTCGAAAATTTAATAATACAAGTTAAAACAGGAGTTTGAACAGAAACAAGCAAAAACTGGAAAAACAAAGAGGGCAACATTGTATCAGCCAATGCAAACTGGTTCAATTCCATTCTAAGACCATTAAACAAAATGTTCGGCAAAGGTCTTAGTCATAATTTAACTTTTTGTGTTTGCTTTTGTCTGTTTTAATAGTAAGCACTTAAAGCACAGGTCTTACCAAGGTTTCTCCATGGTGGAATAACTTTGAAAAGATTAGCTGGGTTGTACTCCATCACATCATTGTCCAGAGGCAAAATGAGAGAGTTTAGCTTCAATGGGATACAAACCAAAAGGCACTCAGCTCACATTAAAACTAACCACACTAGCTTTATGTCTGAGTCCAACTACTCTTCCCAGTAGGGAGGCAGAAAAAGGCAAATTATGGGATTGCCAAACAGGGCGAAGTAAGGTGGGTAGCCTTCTAACTGGGCCGTTATGGTCGCCATGAAGGCCTGCTTGAAGTAACCTTGAAACGTGCTGACTAAAGGGGCTCTGGTGAAGTTAGGTGGGCTAATCTCTCCCCCCCCCCCCCTTTCCCGGTGATTTTCTACGATTAAAGAAACATTGATGCATAGAAGACATTGGATCAACACTGAGATGGAGGAACGTCACATTAAAACTAACCTTACTAGCTTTATCATTGTGACGCCTGAGCAGAAAATGTCAATCTCAATTTTTGATCATTGAAAAAGAAAAGACTTTGTGTCTTAATTGTAAAACGCAGGGTAACTCTTGAAATAACAAACATATAACTTAAAAATCAGTTGTTTGTTATTTTAAGAGTTATCCTGCATTTTACAACGTTGCCGACAAGTCTGCTGAGAGGAAGACCTCAAAGCTGACGAGGTAGCTGGTTGTAAAGCCTTGTACGTAAATAAAGCTGGTAAAGGGAGACAAATTCTCGATTGTAAGGTAGTGTAATGGAAAGACGTGTGAGCCAACTGGAGTACGCGTTTTCTGGGAATGAGCCAATAACTGCGGGAGCTAATCAGGGTAATTTCATGGCCTTTTAATGTTAGTCGTTGGCACTCGCCAACGAGTATCATTTACAAGTACTGTATAGTCGGGTTTAGAGGACAGAATGTCGCAATTATACCACAGTATCCAACTACACGAAAGTCAAGACAAGACTAGAATAAAGATAGCCACGTTCCTGCCATGATAACAGAAAAAATAATCGTGATTAATTGAACGATCAATTACACGATAAATTCCTACCATAATGGCAAAGAAACTTTGCTTGCACACACCACTGATTAATGGAAAGGTGCTTGTCTGAAAAAATAGCATTAAAATTAACTTAAAGGTTGCATTTTACTCTACTAATACTAGCAGGAAAGGTCTTTATTCATGACTTCATATTAACAAAGTTTCCCTGGTTAAGGTGGGTTTTAAAACAATGACATAAAAGAGTATTTAATGAGTGAAAAAAACATTTTCATTATCTTTTTTTGGATTTGGTGGGAATGGGAACTATACATTTCTGTAAAATGGGAACCATAATTATACTCGCCGTTAAGTTTAAAAATGAGAAAACCACATATCAAAAGTTTTTCTATGCTCGCATAAGTAGCAATTTAAAAATACACCAAAAGAAAACGTCAAAATTTTTTAACACTTTGGTGTAAATCCAAATATATACCATTCATAAAACACAAACTAAAACTCTTAATAGATCATTACGCTTTATTACTAAATTTTTTGATAGTGTACAAGCCAAGACCGCAACAACACAACATTTAACAAGTTTGTTGGTACCTGTTTTCCTTTGAGACGCAATAAAAGCCACTGATAAATGCTTGGAGGAGAGTCTGATACATAACTAGGCGTCGATAGTTCTTTAATTTGTTCTGTTAAAAAAATATAGTACAAACAGCAAAAGTAAACCAGAAAAAAGGATGCCAACACTGATTGGTTTACCAACACTGATTAATTTACCAAATCAATTTGATATCGCCAAAAGTTCATGATATTTGATTTCCTTATTTCATTGCTTATGGTTATCTTAAACTAAAAAACTTTGAAGAATTTTTGTTATCACCTGCGTAATTAGGAATAAGATACAGCTTACCGGTATCCACTACAACTGAGTTGGAAAAGGCTGTCAATGAAGGAAAATCTCTCAAGTAATGATCTTCATACGACTTCCATCCAAGATCCCTTAAAAAATTAAGATGATTTTTACTTGACTGAAACAAATTATCCAGACTCTTTAAAACAATCGTTTAGCAAGTGACTTGTGAGTAGTGATAGTATTTTCCTTAATTAATGTGGATTTGCTAGAGGTGTGTTTACAAAACGAAGACATCTCAACTAGGGCGACTACAAATGATAATATACAATAATAACAAACAAAATTTTAAATAGTTTCTGTTGTAAGAATGACAACAAACAAACTGGGAAGACAGCAAGCTTTGTGTATATTAGATGAGCTACTTTGTAAATATATAAATCTGGGTTGCCACTGTTAACTGGTTATGAAATTCAAAGACTTTTTAAAACTTGTCCACGTCTTTTTGAACACTGTCAAACCAAAATTATATTATTTTATCATCAATACGCTGGTTTAAACTGTTTGTCCGTTTCAGGGTTTTCAATGACCGTGACCGAATTTCAAGGACTTTCAAGGGCCTGGAATTTTTTTTTTTTAGCTGTTCCAGGATATTCCAGGATTTTTAAGGACCGTGGCAACCCTTGTAAATGAATGACTTTATAACGAGAACACTTTGTTTGAGATGATTAACATACCTTGCAAGTCTGCACAACATTTTTGCAAGAGTGTACAACTGCTTCACCATGAGGTCATTCAGCTTCAGTTCCTACAAAATAACTTGAATATTTCAATTTGTTTTATCATCCTATTCTACAATATTAAGTCTATTATTAACAGCACTCGAAATTAACTTTTTTCCAAGTAGCCAGCCTGCTACCAAAGACAAAACGTTGCTAGTCCACGCGCAAGTTGTAGTAGCCATATGTTTCAGTATTTTTAAAGTATATTCCATGCTACATCTTTGCCTGTGGCTGTGTACGCAAGAAAAAATCCATCTGTTCCCAGATTTGTTTGTCAAAGAAAGCAGAAAAGCTTCATTCGTTCATCACATTGTTTATCATTTTATTAGAAACAATAAATCTTAGTTAATCAGGCGCAAAGGTTCAACATAATCTCGTAGTACCCGGCTGGCTACAAGTTCTTAAAATCTAGTGGCCTGCGTTAATTTTTTGGTAGAACTGGCCACCAATAGGTTGCAAGTTCAAGCCTTGTTAAGTCAATCTGTTTTTTCTTAGCCAGGTTTGTATTACCATCGTATTGAACTGTGTAATATCTGTTTATCTTAATTACATGAAATGTTAGCTGTGTCATCTATCATCTTACTTAACTTGACAATGTTATACCAATATTACCATCCTATTTTATGGGATTGGAGTTCAGGTTACTTGAGCAGCAATGCTTGGCATGAGTGGCAGATCCTTTCAAGACACTGCGCGCACTACAGAATGCATCAATTCGACACCTATTTAAACCAACAACATCACAGTTTACACATCGCCTGAAGAAGACTAGCAGTAAGTGGTCGAAACGCTCCGTTCCTTTACGCCTCACATCGTGAGAAAATTGAATATTTTTACTTCACGCTTTTTTTTATAAGAACAATTTTATAAGAACAACGAGGCTCAGATTGGCGAAAATCCAAGAACAATTTAAGAACGAGCTCAGGCTTGGGCTCGATGGCTAATTGTTTTTTAAAGTTCGCTGAGCTTCGACCTTCGACTGAACAATACAGAATGAATAAGAAATGCTTCGCAGTTTATTATGACTAGAAATCGTCTTGGGAAAATGGCTCGGCGAATTTGTTTTTTAACACATGTATTGCAATACCTGTTGGCTTAGTTTTTCTTCGATTTCAAAACATATAGAAATAAGAACAATCTAAGAACAATTTGAGGCTCAAATCGCCAAAAAATTAAGAACAACGAGGCTCGGCCAAATTTACTGGTTCTTGTAAAAAAAACGCGTGTATGTAAATGTACAGCTTTTTGGCTCGCACTTCTCATTATTTTGTTACGGCAGGCTCAAACTCACCAAATTCTCGATTTATATCAAAAAAGTGATTATAATACTTGCTCAATAAAGTGTATCATACCTCATACACTAAATGCCAAGCAAACAGCACAGTTGGTAGATTCTGGAAGAGCACTGAGATTGAATCCAATCTGTAAAATGCAGTTTAAGTCTCAGAAAGCAAGGTATATTAATGCAGCAATTTATAATGGTAATAGGACTGAGTTAAGTATGATTCAGTCTGTAATCAAACAATGAATCATCAAAATAAGGTAATCAAGAGTATGAATACAGACTGAATTGGATAACACGAAATCATGTTACCAATTAATCGTAATCATTACAATTCCAAAAGAACTCCAAAAGGTTTTAATTTAACTTTTTATCTAATATCTTCAGTAGAGATATTCTCTAGTTTTAAGTTCCTCCATTTTGGAAAAGGCCCCTGCTTTAAAGGGCTGTTAAGTTGCTATAGTGGTTGTCATTAGTGGGTTTAACTGAAAGGACTTAATATGATTGGCCCACGTAACTGTCCAATTACAGCCAACTGTCCGATTACACTGTCTGACTATAACAGGGTTCGTACTATTTTGACTATCTTAAATTCCATGACTTTTCCCGATTTTTCATGACCTACATGGAGCATTGTTATTTCTTCCCTCAATACATCAATAGTAGTTTCATTTTTCCCTTTTCCTAGCATGATGCAAGCTAAACAAGATGAAGAAAGGGATGTTTATTTAATTTGAGACATAGGAGCACGGTTTTACCAGGGCTGCATCTCTGCGAGTCCATCCTTGCGTTGAAATCATTGATTATTCAGCAAAAGACGTGCAGTTTTGTGCAAATATATGAATTGGTTATATTTTTTTCTACAAGTTGTTACCAATCTAAATTCTACCCATTTTCCATTACTTTCCAGGACCCAAATCAAAATTCCATGACTTTCAAGACCTGGAAAATGAAATTCTTAAATTCCATGACTTTCTGGTTTTCCATGACCCGTACGAACCCTGTATAAATATGCAGATTAAATTAGTGCAAATGCATCAGTAAAATGAAACTGAATACAGGTCCTTTTTAATCTAAGCATTCAATTTATATTATGTTGAATCAAAACTCATTGTTATGTTTAACTCACTTTATCGGAGCCTGTGAAGCACTTCTTGTCTCCATTTCTTCATCTTGCACGCACTGAAGCCAGAAGCATTCACCTCGCTTGGCCATGTGATACTTGCTTTTGATCAGCTTATCCCAAACCTGAAAAATCATATAAAGTCAAGATGTAAAAATTCTAGAGTTTTCGAATTAGGTTTTAGCGGGTTAAGGATTACTGATTGGACAGTATACAAATAATATTCCAGATTATCAGAGAATATTTTTTTACAAACTAACAGTTTGGTCTCTACCTACTCTTCACAAAACAAGTTTCTTTCTTGTTGGCAATCTTATACTGTTTTTCATTTAACTGTAACAATCTTTATGCATCCAGAGTTGATGTAAACAACATTAATTTTTCAGAAAAAATTACAGAAAATGTATCAGATTGAGAAGTAGTCAATTCAACAATACTGTTAGATCCATATTTCTACTGAATCCATTTATGTACTTCCATTGAATCTTCCTTTAACTTCTAACTTCCAACACGGAACACGTAACACGGAATTGTAATTCGTAACTTGTAACTTATGACGTGTACAACGGTTTCTGTTCACGTCCAAAATACAAACATGTCCTAAACAGACTGGCTTCCCCAAGTGGAAGAACCCTGCACACTCCCCAAGTGGAAGAACTTTACCTTCTTCTTGTGGAAGTTGAAAACTAACTAACTCTTACAAAGCAGTGTATCAGCTCATGCACTTGGTTTGTCCCAAGGGGCATCAAATATTCGCACACATAGTTCAAATATCCAAAGCTACTAGTACAAAGGATATTTTAATACTTTGCAAAACAAAACCAAAAGTTTAAATATACTTAAATTTCATGATCTTTTCAAACACCATATCTCAATATTTATGTTTACAAACATAACTCTTTGCCTCCTACCTTTGAAAATTTTTTCACAGCCGTAAATGAAGTACATAGGTTTAATACAAGATCTGCACCTAAAGAAAACTTTTACTTTCCTAGAGCACGAACAAACTATGGCAAATTTAACATTAAATTCCAAGGCCCTAAAATATGGAATGCACTCAATGATTGCAATCAAAATTCTAGTCTCCAGCAATTCAAATAAAAAGTGAATGGTAAATTCCTGAAAGAATACTAACTGTTTGGCTACGATTCCAATCTGAAAAAATTATTAAGTTAATATTAATTTACCTTTTAGTTATATTTCTATTAATATTTATTTGTATTCTCCTCCAATATTTTTTCTCCTTTATTTGTTATAATTGTATTGGAGTACATTTATAGTAAGATGTAAGATGTGTATAGAGCTTCTTAGACCACTAAGTTCTTATATGCGAATATTTACTGTAATATACAACTGTAAACAACACTGAATGATATAGAACTCATATTCCATATCTCAAAGCACATACAGCACAGTACTAACAGTATTACTGACCGTATTTCTTTCCCCATGATCAAGTGTGCGTGATTTTTTGGCAACTGGGAATATGGGTGCCTCAGGCTGAAAAAAAATATGATTAAAAATGGACCTGTGCTATAAAAGGGCCTGTACCAGACGATCAGTTGTAACTCAACTTTCAATGAGACATGGAATAAAATGTCCCTAAATATCACTGTAAATGACAAACGAGTTTTAGAGCCGTAAAGGAAAACACAAAATAATGTACTGTGAGTAAATTTGAAGCCGATAATACCATTCCCGACCACAATACTGGCAACTCATTACACGCCATATTTACAGTAAAATGTATGGCGCTGCCATGTTTGTGTCCATGACCACCAATTTACCAAGTTTCGCAAAAGCCCTCAACTACCAAACATATTCGCCAAAATATCATTGATTTGACTAAATATTCACTTACTTACCATGTTGGTTCATACCAAAAGGTGGAAAGGCGCAAAATTTTCCCAAAATATTGCACTAGTTTGACTCCTCAAATACGTGACTAACCGTTGCGCAACTCAAATCGCTTCACCGATATCTCAACAACGAGGTAAAGTAAATCGATGAAATTTGGCGTGAAGGCTAGTCAAACGATACTAAAAACACATCTTCATAGAGTTCATAATTTCAAAGTTAGCATTTTGGTGACGTCACATGAAAACCAAGAATATGCGGACTATTCATATATAAAATTGTTTCACGCAACATACTTGTTTCAAAATGAGTAAATTATAATGAAACATAATTATGTATAGAAGAGAAAAAAAGAAACACAAGTGAGCGAAAATTTATAGGTGTGAAGACTTCACCGAAAAAGGTAAAAAAATTTCAACAACAAAACTTCTTATAAAATCGAATAACAAAATGAAACAAATTTCGTCCTTGGGTTTCTTTCTACCACTACTGTATACAAGAAATAATGACGAATATTTAAATTTTTGCGGTTATGAATTTCTTTATTTCTATCGCTCAGAGATAAGTTGAACCGCCACTTGGTCCAAAATTTGAACTTTGAAAGGTGTCATGTAGAAGGAGTTATCCCTTTTATAGCGTAGTGAAATCTAAAAAATTTCTGTCATCATCAAATCACTACAAATTGTATTCAGTACAACCGTTAAATGGTGCCAATCAAATCAATGGAAAACACTTTTTGTGCACTCTAGCTGGTTCCTTTCGTTTTGAACATCTATGGGTTTCAAGGTTTTTGGGCAATACATGCCAGTTTGGGACAATTTCCATACCAGCACCTGAAGAGGTGTTCAGGTGCATTCAGGTAGAGAGTAGCACAAACATTATCTAAAAGGAGTCATCCTGCACTTAAAGGAAGAGGGCCATGCTTGGTTCTATATAGAAGTTTGCAACTTGGCTATAAGGTTTGATAGAAAGTAATCCTCAAGTTTAATGCTCAAAGTCTGATTCAATTGACGGGAATTGAACCAGCAATTCACTGATTACCAGTTAGATGCTCTACCCACTGAACTACAGATACTCACATGGGGAGCTGAGTCACTGGTGGAAATCGAACCAGCAACCCACTGATTACCGGTCAGATGCTCTACGCACTGAGCTAGAGAGACTCACATGGGGAGCCAAGTCACAAATGGGAATTGAACAGTTATCAGTCAGATGCTCTACACACTGAGCTACAGAGACTTGCATGGGGAGCTGAGTAACTGACAGGAATCGAACGATTACCAGTTGGATGCTCTACCAACTGAGCTGCAGAGACACACATTGGGAGCTGAGTAACTGACAGGAATCAAACGATTGCTCTACCAACTGAGCTGCAGAGACACACATGGGGAGCTGAGTCAGAAGGGCATCGAACCCGTAACCCATGGATTACCAGTCAGATGCTCTACCCACTGAGTTACAGAGACTCACATAGGGAGCTGAGTCACTGGCAGAAATTGAATATTTGCTCAACC
>JAOBRD020741271.1:0-14135 GCA_027575215.2 Hydrozoanthus sils
ACTGAATCAGTTGCCAAATCAGTAATTTTATTGCAGAGTTCCAATTTAATCAACAGTGGTGTTCTTTTAAATTATTTTAAGTCTGCAGTCTGCATGTGTCGCACACCGTTATTTAAACATATCTATAGTGGGGGAGTTGGCATGCTCAGTTGTAAAATCTCTTTGCCTCCAAATTTTGAGCTCCCCAGCTTAATCCCCAGCCTGGTCAAAGGTTGAATATTCGGGTGACCCCTTTTCCCTCTTGAAATAAATCCGCTCAGCTTTCCATCCATCTAGGGCTGCTAAAATGAGTGCCAACATACTTGGACCAGTGGCTGCCAATTGCATCTGTATAGTTACATATCTTTATGTGCAGTGTAATCTAGTGAGCAAAGAAGAGCTTACAAGTGCATAATTTTCGTAATCAAATTATTGTAATTTTTATTATGATGTACAGATGTACAACATGTGGTGAATATATCTACAAAGGAAAATAATTCAATGCTCGTAAGGTAAGCAGCTTATAGTGCAAAGCTACAACTGGTATCAGTGCACTGTCAGAGCGAATTATTTACTGCAATTTGCTAT
The DNA here is from genome assembly GCA_027575215.2 of Hydrozoanthus sils. NCBI lineage: Eukaryota > Metazoa > Cnidaria > Anthozoa > Zoantharia > Hydrozoanthidae > Hydrozoanthus > Hydrozoanthus sils. Next base: position 568 of record JAOBRD020741271.1, read on the forward strand.
GGGTGTTCATTCATAAATGACTGATTGTCAGCTATGTAACATGAAAAGTCTGACATTTACAGGAAACCTCTTGGCTTGAAAAGGAAGCCGGACACAACAAGTTCCTAACTACAAAATAAAAAATGCTCATGGATAAGAAAGTTTGATTCTTATCTGTACTTGAAAGATGTTTTCACATTTCATTTAAAATAAGAAGAAAAAGCTTGTAGCAAAAAGAAAATAATTATTTAATAAGTACTTGAACACAGCTAGTATGCTCATTTACAAGGATCAGTACTCAGGGACTGTCTTGTGCTTTGTAGCTGCATGCATTTTGTAACAACAAAAATATGAATAATTATGATGATGATGATAATAATAAATTTTCCTTTTTTAATTCACAGGAAACTGTTCAAGGAGAAACATATCTTGGCTTGTTAATCTTCAGGTTTTACATCCGATGCCCAAAATGTATTTCTGAAATCACATTTAAGGTGAGTGAAAGGGCACATAATTGTATGTTAAGGGAATAAAACAGCCTCACGCATGTTTCTAGACAAAAAGAGAAAATGCTATGACATAGCAGAACACAAGAAAAGTGTTGAAAAGAAAATGAGGTGAAGCCGAGTTTTCTCTCTACTTTTCGAGTGTGTGCTTCATCATAGCATTTTCTTTTTTTGTCTAGAAAAACAAGCAAGGCTGTTTTATTCCTTTTAGAAATCTCTCAAGTCCACACAGAAAAATATCTTGTGTTATGTGACATCATACTGTAATTTCTATTCAGTTATATAAAATGGAGCTGTAACCAATCACAGCATGTGTTGTTTTGGGCTTATTTTCTAAAATTTATTAAAACATGAAACAAATTGACTGACCTGCTTCCCCTTAATGATTAGTAGAAGTACTAAAAACTTCATTTTATTGACCTTCTATGAAACGTGCTAATATCGTCATTTAGATCTTTAAAATTGTATTCCCCTAGAAGATTGTGTTATGAAGATGCTGAAATGTTGGACAATCTCGTTATTTTTTATGTGACAGTGTGATTTTATTAGTAACGAAACTAACCTCTGATTTTAACATTTTTTTAAACTAGTTTGAATCTTTTCAAAATTTCCAAACCAGTGTTAATTAATTATTTCGAACTGGCTTTTTATCAACTATCACCCAATCAAATTACAAGAAAAACCATTTTCACTCATTTTTTCACTTACCTTCCTTTTCTCTCTTTGGCCCATCCTTTTCTTTTTCAAGGTTTTACAAGTGCACCACAGCCCCATCCATACCACCCTCCTTCCCTCTTTTTTGTACTCACTGATTCAGACTTGAAGTCAGAACCATTTTAATCTATAGTCCTCCATCTCAACTACATGTATGTCACACAAGCAATCAATATTACAATTTCAGCCACATTTCTTTAGCATGTTACTTTCTTATTTTTGGTTTGAAAATGTACAGTATCATTTAAGTTTAAGAACTAATTTAAAAAATTCAAACCAGTTTGAAAAATACAGTTATTGCATTTGAGAAAAATTGAAAAACCAAAAGCAACTCTAAACCATAACAAATACAAGTTGAGGGTCAAATTATTGGAAAGGATGCCAAATTGCAAACTGAATGATAACCTTTTGTAATATTTCTTTCTAGACAGACCCTGAGAACACTGACTACGTTTGTGAGAATGGGGCAACAAGAAACTTTCAAGCATCACGTTTGTTGGAGCAGCAAGTGGAACAAGAGAAAAAGGACAGAGAAGAAGAAGAGTTAAATAATCCTATGAAGGTTAAATAACAGTTGAATAAACCAATATTTTAGGCAGTCCCATTTCAGTTTATTGAGGGCTATAAGTATTAAACCAATGGAGAAACAGAATAACTGATACTACATAATTTTATGGAAAAGATAATACAAACTAAAGATGATGCACTGATTGAAATTATCAAACAGTGGTCATTATGTTTTAGTTCTTAAATATTCATATACAGTGGAACCCCGCTTTACAGCCACCTCGTTAATACAGCCACTTCATTATAACGGTCACTTTTTGTTCGGTCTGCCAGTCGAATGGCCATACTTTTTCTTATAAAAAAAATTTCATTAATATGGTCACCCTGTCATTACGGCCAATTTATTCTGGCCCGTAGGTGACCGTATTAACGGGATCCCACTGTAAATCAAAACGTATAAAGAGTTTTTAAATAAATTTTACAAAATAAATTTTCGCAAAAGAAAATCAAATTAGAACCCAAGGCATTAAAATAGTAAAATAATTACTGGCAACAAAGAGTGTGTTCTATATTTTAACACAGTTTAAAAATTCTTTATGAACTAAAATGTCCTTTTTATCTGCTGTTTGGAAAGTTTTTTTTTCTGATATCTTTCCTGATTCTTCCCTACCACACCTCTTTCAGTAAAACCTGCCCCCTCTCAGCATTTGCCATACTTTTACATGTTATTTTTCTTTCAAAGTCATCCAAATAATATTTGTTTTATACATTTTTATTGTTCATTTCTAGTCCTAGATCCCTCCCTTCGAATCACAAACCTCTAGATTAGATAAGTACTGTTAGGACCAAACTGTTGCATCTGTGTTTCAACTGGCCTACCCATCTTTTGTCAGGCACTGGAGAACAGGACAAAAGAATCGAAACAGGAGATGGACATTCTGGAAAAACTTGAAGAGCTAAAAGATTTAAATGCTAGACATGCCCAAGGTATTTCTTCCTCTTTGTCTGCATATACTTTAAAACACATATATTTTATACAGTTTAAAAAAGTTCCGAAGTTGTTCTTAGTTTTGTGAGATTTAACTTGATCATTACAAAGCAATTTTATAACGGACAAATCTGTGGACAGACTTACACAAACAGAAATCTGTTAGCAGGAAGTAAATGCCGCACCATCAAGCAATCATGTCACATAACTTTGTCTAGTAACTACTCTTCGTGGGCGGTGGAAACTGGGGAGGCGGGGGAAGCACAAATTGACACCAACTGTACTAACTAGACAGTGGTTGAACTTTGCTAAAACAATCTCTGAGCAAGCAGTACAACTAATTTGATAACACCTGATATGGCTTCTAGTTACGCTAGTTGATTGATAGCCCTAAGTCCTCCTGTAACTTAGGCCATTAAAAAAAACCGTTTGTTTCATTTTAGTGGATTATGAAGCCCTGTTGGTTAAAAACAAACAGCTTGAAGAACAGATCAAAGCTCGTGAGGAAGCAGAGGATGAAGCACTGGTCAGGTAGAAATATTGATTTTCTGGAACTTTTACCCTATTAAAAACTGTTTAGATACACCAGTTATCCCTTATTAATCTTGTTAGTCAAGCTTGTACCACAGGTACAGTGCTTACCTTCGTTTTTTTTCCATCCCTATGGTCAACTCTTTTGTGCAAGTAACTGCTTATGATCAGACATTCTAAATTCCACGCTCAACATGTCATAGGTCGGTGTTCGGGACCAACAGGATTCAGAGGCTCAATGATGATGGTAGTGATGATGATATTGATGGTGAAACTATGCTGAGGTTGAACAAAGCCGGAAAAGACCCTGCCAAGCGACCCACAGACATTCTTACAGAGGTATTGTGACTTCTGAGGCTAATAGTGCCTACATTAGGTTTTATACAATTAAAAAGGTTTGGTACAGAGTATGAAAATTGGTAAAATTGAATCTTAAAAATAAAGCAGCAGTGTCTACAAAAGTTTGTTCTTTCTGTGCTAAGTTTGCCTCTGCTTAATATCCTCATCGGAGATCTGAATGTCCAATTTGTGCCATTCCAATTTACGCCATTTGGAAGCAGTTCAATCTACATAAGCTTGTTCAAAGCATTTCAATTCGCGCTGGCCAGTGGAAGCAAACCAATTTGCGATAGCTTTGAGCAACCCAATTTGCGCTGGCTTGAAACATTCACATTTGCACCAGCTTGAAGCAATCCAATCTGCACAAGTTGGAAGCATACCAGTTTGCGCCATTTGGAAGCAACCCAGTTTGCGCCAGTTGGAAGCATACCAGTTTGTGCTAGTTGGAAGCTTACCAGCTTGCGCCAGTTGAAAGCAATCCAGTTTGCGCCAGTTGAAAGCATACCAGTTTGTTCTATTTGAAAGCAGTTCAATTCGCGCTAGTTGGAAGCAGTTCAATTTGCGCCAGTTGGAAGCATACCAGTTTGCGCCAGTTGCAAGCAGACCAGTTTGCGCCAGTTGGAAGCATAACAGTTTGCGCCAGTTGCAAGCAGACCAGTTTGCGCCAGTTGGAAGCATACCAGTTTGCGCCAGTTGAAAGCATACGAGTTTGCGCCAGTTGGAAGCATACCAGTTTGCGCCAGTTGGAAGCATACCAGTTTGCGCCAGTTGGAAGCATAACAGTTTGCGCCAGTTGGAAGCATACCAGTTTGCGCCAGTTGAAAGTATACCAGTTTACGCCTGCTTGAAGCCATCCAACTTGTGCTAGTTGGAAGTACTCCAATTTACAGCAGCTTAAAGCAATCCAGTTTGCGCCAGTTGGAAGCATTCCGATTTACATCAGCTTCAAGCAATTCAACTTGCGTCAGTTAGTCCAATTCGATTAACTTTAAAGCGATCCCATTTCTGCAAGTTGGAAGCAGTCCAATTTGCTTAACTTTAAAGGGATCCCTTTTGCGCCAGTTGGAAGCAGTCCAATTTGCCCCAGCTTGAAGAATTGAACAACTCCACAGCCTTTGTCATCCTACTAATTAACCTTTACTAGTTATTTATTTGCCCTGCAGTAAAGAGCCAACCTTAAGTCTCAATTAATTCAGTTCCAATTCTCTTCCAATGCTTTACCTTCCACAGGGTGATGCATTAACTGAAGAACCAGCAGTTAAAAAGCAAAAGCCATCGTGGGATACAAAAGTTGGTAAAATGAACTCAAAACCGCTACTCTCAACCTTAGTGAGAGTGAAAAAGCCAGCCAATGATCACACACAGAAGAATGCCACTGCTACTACAGAGTTACAAAGGTCTTCAACAGGGACAAGTTCAACTAAAGATAATGGAAAGAAAAATGATACTCATGGACATATTGGCAACCCCATTTCACATTCAACAAGCCAGCATTCAGGGGGGAACAGTTTGGCACTGCTGGGAGATTACAGTAGTAGTGAGGGGGACTCGGACTGATGCTAGTTGTAATTGTAGTGAATGTAAACCACGAAAAACAGTTTGACATTATTGGATGATTTTTGACTGAAGGTCTTTTTTCTCAAGCTTATTTGACTTCCTTCAAATGGAAGTATCGAAAACCTTTCAGCAAACCAGAAACATCATATAAATTAGAAGGATAATTTTTTTACAGTTTTGAAGTTTAAAAATTTAAGTAAAGGTCCGTGTACGGACTAGGGACCCTCCCATTGTTCTGCGGCATTTCGCATTTCCCACACCAGAATGTTTAAATTTTCATACTGAGAATACATCAACCACTATACAACAAAGTTTTAAGTAAAAAGCAGTGAAACTCTATTTTCTATTCATGCTAGCACCCTTTGTTTTTTTGTAATCTGAAAATTACCCTAACGTCGGAACGTTTCTATTTTAAACTTTTAAACTTAAAAAATTTAATTATTTTTAGCCATTTAATATATATTATAACCTTTAGTAAAAGGTTATAATATATTTTAATTATATTATATATAAGCTAACTTTCAAGAAATCAAAGTTTATCCCACTCTGGTAACTGTGTATGGTCAAGCCTGGTCCATGTAACTGGTTTCTTCAACTGGCTGAATCCGTACCCTCTATCTATACTCCAACGTTAGTCATTCTTATTGCCAACTATTTTAAGTTTTCTTAATATATACAGTAGATGCTGTTTAGCCCTCTTCAAACTTGACATAAATGGTGGTAGACATTTTTATTGAACAAAGATAGAGTGACAATTTTGAACTTTGAAGCATTCATTGGCCTTGTATCCCCCTCCTCCACCCCCTGAACATCATTCATCCTTTCTAGTACTAACAGCTTATAATTTGCACACTTGTTGCTACGGTTAGGTATTTTGTACCCCTTTTCAAAACTGCCATGGCCATAACCATGCATGGCCAAACACAATAAGCGTCATGTATGCAAAATTGTTTAAAGCTAACTGAAGACAACGTACTATTTATTCAATGTACATGAAGCGTGAACAAGTTACTGGTTTTTCGGTTCTAATGGCCTGAAATAGCCGAAGTGGGAGTTGCATATTTACTAATTCTAATAAAACAAAATATGATGATTCTATTGTAACTTGTAACAGTCCGAACCTGCTTGCCATTAGTCTTTCTTGCTTTTGGTTCTGCAAGCAGTCTTATTGTTAATGCAATAGATTGGCATGGAAATAAAAAAAGATTCCAAGAGCCTAACTGACTAAAATTTCATTTTTAGGAGCCAACTAAAATGTTTAGGAGCTCTTAGCTACCTAACTGCACTAACTATAATAAAGTTTGTATTGGATCGATTATTTGATGTTCTGCTGGATAGTGTCCTTCCAGTTGCTACTGAGAAGGTCCCCCCTTCCTCAAGATTCAATCAAGGAAAATAAATTATAACTAAGTAGGTTTTTAGGGTTGGGGTCAAGTATGAAGCAAGAGTTATTTAGGGTGGTGATGTTTGTTGCCTTTAGAAACACACGACTGCAGTTGTTTGACCCATTAAGATGAAAGATAAGTGTCTTACACAGTATAGCCATCTTGGTCTGATATACAGCTGTGTAGATAAATTAGTGTTCCCCAAGCCTTTTTAAAAATATCTTAAGCTTAATTACTATTAGTTGACTATTGTCCTATGCCAACGTTGGTATTTTACAGAAATGGTTACAAGTCCAAAGCCAAATGGTTTTGCTAGTACATAGCTGAACAGGTGTAGGTCAGATTCCCGGTTCAAAGGCCGACTAGCACTAATCAAGGGTTAAATTTTTAACCTATATTGTTGTTTCCAGCCTTAGAGAAACTAATTTGAAGTGTAATTTTAAAATTGATAATTTTTTCCGTGGAAAATCCAAACAGTATTACATATGAACCGTAAACCTTTCCTTAGAGAAGAATTTACAACTTGAGTTTTGGCTTAAGCCAGGGTTAAAGTTAACCAGCCATTGAACAACCTAGCCCTGGTACATAAGTTTGAGGTTTTTTTCCAGTTAAAAATTTCTTTAAAAATGGTTGAAAAGCTGTTGTATGGGAATGGTAGCTTCCTTGAAATTTGAGAATTACAGTAAAATGTCAATGCAAGTTTCCATAGCCAAAGGTTAACGTAGTTTAGTGTTTCATCGAATGAGAGCTACATTTTCTTCGCCTGATTTGTGTTTGAATGGCCTTTCGACTTGTTTACTTCCAAAGATCTTCGTAAGTTATTTTATCTGTCCAAGATAACTTTAATATTTTTCTCAAACATTTGTTGACAAATGTTTACAGCTGGTCGTTCGATGATTTGGCGTTTCTCTACACCATACAACAAGACACTTTTTACACTGAAATCGAAAATTCCGAACTTTGTTTTGCTGGGGATGACACGTGAATTCCAAACTTTCCTCAGCAAGTTAAAAACTCCTCTTGCTTTACAAAATTATTCCATTCAATGGCCTGTTCGATGATAACAGGAATGGTCTTTTCTAAACCTCCTTTGTGGTTCTTCCAGATTTAGCTGTTATTATCCTTGAGTTGATTTGCGCCCAGGAAATCAGCACTCTGTGTGCCTCTGGTGTTAACATGAAAGCCACGCCTTCTGTATGCGGGGTTCTGTCATCTGTATAACCCGAGTATATAATTGTGGTGCCACCCACCAGTTTTGTCTCTCCTGATGGGATTCAGCGTAACTCACTAAACCCGAATTGGTTTTTTGTAGCGTTTAACTTCATTAGGAGAGATGGTTGATCTTACGGATGGTACATGGTGGGACTGACATTTTAAGTACTAAGAATGGATGTTGACTTTGGAGAGAGAAGAACAATCGGCCCTGCAGGGTCCGTGTGCATTACCTGCACGGCGTCATTCTGTCTCCGAGACGAGCTCTCTTTCTCCGAGCCGATGATGCAGTGGAATTTCATCAATGATTCTGTACTCCATATAACCTACTTCATGGGGGATCAGCCGATGTAGCTTCACCAGAGCTCCGTTGGCCAGCCTTAACTGTTTCCACTTCCCACGACGAGGACGAGAAGTTCGACTTTGGGGGACATGAACCAGAGTCGAAATGAATAAATGATGAATGGCATGTTTAAATGTGTGTCATATCGAGTGTAATCTGGTTTACTTGCAAAAAACTTTACATTTCTTAAACTTCTTCTCTCGTACATTACCTAGTTGATACAACAGCCATACAAGTCTTGCCTTTTCCTGAACATGTTTTATGCTTTTCCTATCAAAAATCTCTTCCACGCCTGAAGACTACAAACCCTGTGATGTCGTTTGATAGTTGAAAACAGATGAACAGAAACCACAATGTACACAAAAAGGCATTAATTTGAAGCTTGACAAAACCGTAGTAAAAAAAATTTAACAATTTAAAACCTATATGAGCTCATTATTTGAACAACAATGATAAGTCTTATAACATATTTCAAATTTTAATAGATATCCTATCCCACACTAAAAACAAAAGCTATAAAACTGAAAACAACTTTAAATGAAAGAAACACCGCAAACCAATAATGTTAATTATTGGATTTTACGTTAATTAGGTGTTTTGCAATAGTTAATGTAAAAACTTACTGTTGACAACAGGGTTCGTACTCTTTTAAATTTCTGAAATTCCACGACTTTCCAGGAATTTTTCCACGACTTTTTTCGATTTTACATGTCCAGTTTTATTTTTTCCCTAAATACATCAAAACTTATAAGAAATGATTTCGAAATACACAACACAAGAAAAGTTATTGACAAAAACCGAAGTTTCCGTGTATCTAGCGCCATTATCAAGGTTACAAGTTAAATAAAAAGAAGCGGTATGCGAAAAGCTAAATAGAAAGGTAATTTAAATTATATAATAAAATATTTAAATTATTCAAAACTATTTTTCGCGGTATGCAAAAGGCTAAGTAGAAAAATAATTTCGAATAATTTTAATTATTTTATTAGGAATAAAATGATTTATATTTCGCACGGTTTAACCGCACTGCGTCTCCGAGAGTCTATCTCTGCGGCGAAATCATTGATTATTCAGCAAAAAGGCATGTAATTTTATGCAAATTTTACAGATCATTCGAGATATACACTGTATGCCCCTAACATGTCCTTTGAATATAGGTATGCATGGGTATAGGTTTTGAAGCTGGTCTGAAATAATTTGGTAATGATTGGAAACTTGTGAACTATAGAGTAGTGATAAGTGTTTTGAAGTGTTAACTTTCAGTTAACCCTTTCAGTCCCAGTCAGTTATCAGTATCTAACTTCTCCTTACACAACACAAACAAAATAAGACATCTGGTAACGAGAAAATAAGAATTGATCAAACAAAGCAAGCTGCTGAAGATGAAAAGTATGACCTCTAGTTGGGGGAATTTACCAATACAACTGGCTCTGGAAGGGTCGTGGTTTGAAACTGGACTAACAACTTTCTGGACTGAATTGGATCCCCCCTCCCCCACCCCCTCATCAAAAAAGACTACAAATAATCTCGCTGAATGCTTAGCAAACTTTCCCTGATAAATTTTCCAACTGCAAATTATGTTTTCTTGTGCTTTTAAAACACCTAACAAAATTCTTTACATCGCTATAATTTTCTGGAGAATTTTTAAACCAGGTCTTGTGGTACATATTTCTTAGTGGTAAATGCATGATTATTATTTTTGGAGTTGTCTTACATAATGCCTGGAAATGAGAATATTTAGTAAGAGTAGCATAACATTAACTTTGTTCACATTCAAACTTCATCATGCAATGAGCTTTGAATAAATGACTAAAGGCCAAAAGTGGGAACTTTGAGTAAACTTTAACCCAAAGCTTTCAAAATGGAGAGTTTATTGGTCTGTAACGGACTTATAGCGACTTAATTATTACAAAATTATAAATAACCTAAAGAATGACGATATGGGAGGTCCTTAAATTTACTAAAGTGTAAGCCATGAATGATACAAAACTAATGTCTAAAACTTACGATAACTATTATTGATATAAGAAGGAGTTAAAGCTCATTTACATATCGTATTTAGGTTCTTGTTCCTTCAGCTTAAATATAATTATAATTGATCTAAAGCTTAAGACATTAAGCTTTGTCCATTTTTGCTTTGTCTATTTTGCAGTTATCAGTGGAGTTTTCATCCTTAGCAATGTTGTTACTGGTTGAAGATGTGACGGCCCGCCATAGTCCGTACGTCATGCCTACGGTGTGTTGCCATAATCTCAACGTACCATCTTCTGAACCGGATGCATAGAGTTCACCATCAGGAGAGTATCGGACACAATGTACAGGACCAAAATGACCTTTATAAGACTCTGGATGGAAAAAAGGAGATGTTTATGAGAAGATGATAATCATAACCTAAGCTAATTAGATGTATGTGATTCAAGGTAGCATACAGAACAAATCAAGTTTTATTCCATCTATTGATAGCAATATTTCTTATTAATTTTAGTTATCAAAATTCATTTGAAATTCACCCTTAAGGTCAACCACCATTTTCAATTATTAAATAGGTTTCACTTGTCATTAAAATAATGATTGCTACAGGACCAGAGTGATGATAATTGGTACAGCAGCATGATGATGAATGGTGCAGCACCACGATGGTGAATGGTACAGCACCATGATGACAAATGGTACAGTAAAGTGATGATGAATGGTACAGTAACATGATGATAAACGGTACAGCACTATGATGAATGGTACAGCAGCATGAGGATTGGTACAGCAGCACAATGATAGTACATTACCGTGATGATGAATGTAACAGCACTATGATGATTGGTACAGAGCCATGATGACAAATGGTACATAACCATGATAAATGGTACAGTAATATGATGATAAATGGTACAGCACCATGATGAATGGTACTGTACCATGACAAATGGTACAGCACATGAATGGTACTGCAACATGATGGCAAAAGATACAGTACTGTGATGATGAATGGTACAGCAATGTGATGACAAATGGAACAGTACTGTGATGAAGAATGATACAGCATCATGATGATAAATGGTACAACAATATGTTGAATGGTACAGCACAATGATGATTGGTACAACACCATAATGATAAATGGTATGGCACCATGATGAAAGGTACAGCACCATGATGACAAATGGTACAGATCATGTTGATGAATGGTACAACATCATGATGACAAATGGTACAGATCATGTTGATGAATGGTACAACATCATGATGACAAATGGTACAGTACCGTGATAATGAATGGTACAGCACCATAATGATTGGTACAGTACTGTAATGATGATTTGTACAGCACCATGATGATGAATGCTACAGCATTGCTCAGTGATGATGATAAATGGTATAGCACCATGATGATTTGTACATCACCATGATGATTGGTACAGCAGTACTGTGATTATGATGAATGGTCTAGCAGCTCTGTGATGATAATTAATAGTACAGCAACATGATGAATGGTACAATACCAATGATTATGATTGATACAACAGCACTGTGATGATGAGTGGTACAACACCATGATGATGTATGGCACAGCTTTGTAATGATGAACATGATGACAGATCTATACAAAATAACAGTTGTATTTTGGTAATTTCTTGCTAAAATGTAACTTACCTAGTATGCTTCCTGTGTTGTAGTCAAACTTGTATAACTTGAAATCTTCACCACCAGCCACAAAACATTTTTTTGAGGTATGGAAAGATGCTGAATATATAGGTGTGGGTGCTTCAAAGCTTTTCAAGAGCTCAAGACTTTAAACAAAACACAACACAAAAAATTAACAGTAAAATATGCAATGTTTGAACCATATAGTATCTCTACAAATCCTTTGAAAAAATATAAACAGCCCTAATTAATCCACTGTTTACATCACAGTCTGTTACATGGCTCTGAGTTTGGTAAATAGCACACCGAGAATCGACCAAATATATACAAGGGCCCCTTATTTCTGCATTTGTAAAATAATTTGCATTTTTCATTAAATTAACAAATTTTTCAGGGCTGTTCTTTTAAAACACATACTTTTTGATAAGAAAAATAAAAAAAGAAAGGTTATGGGCACCTTAAACTCAAAATAAACTTTGACTCAGCTTTATAGTTTAAGGTATCAGAATTGTTTAATGACGCCAAAAATTCGGATTTTTTTATATTGACCAAACGTATTCTATAGAGATTTATCTAAGTAACTGTGACAACAAGTTGGAAAAATGATCTTTGGTTTTCAAGTTATGGGAAATAATAAATTTTTCCTTGAAACTGCAATGTTTACTTTCGTTTCCGGAGTACTTGAAGCCTGGTGATATGATGATGACAGTTTCCTTTCACACATTTGCTGCGTTTTGAAATATAACACATGACACATCATAAAAACAAAACATAGTGTTGCCGAAGAAGTGTATCATTATCGTTGAAATTTCGGAGAGTTCGCATGTAAAGTTTTGTGGTTGCAGTTATGATATCTAAAAGCATTTGTCTTGATGCATTGTTGGAGTTAAGGTATTTGAATGTTGAGCAAACAACAAAAAAGAGCCCGTGGTCCCGGAAATTGAGGGAAAAGATTCTTTCTGGTGGCTCAAATGTTTTAGCTTCATTGGCTGTACTAGACTTGTACTCATCTCCAACCCTGAAATGAAACTGCCCCCTTTGTATCTAGTAGAAGCAAAATATAATGATAATAACGAAATATAGCGATTACAGCGATAATTTAGCGATTACATTTCTTGCAAAACACCAATCACAACTCTATTCAAAATTAGACAAAAGCTTGGCGGTAACTGATATTTTCAAATCATTTTCACTCATCCGCAAGTAACTGTCGCATTAATGTGGCGACCTTTCAGTACCTCAACATACTTGTTCTTCTTTCTCCTTTTTCTTTCATCTCATTCTCGACTTGGAAGATTTTCGAGAGCTCATGGTCAAATATGTGTTCCCTCCGGCGGGGAAAACATTTCAGATAGCCTAAAATAGTTCTGGCTTTTTGCATTCGCAGTAAATTGACAAGGTGATAAAATAACGAGGGGGTTTCATGCTTCTGCCGCTCACTACGATTGGATAACTTTCTAATTGCTTTAGATAACCAATTAGTCTTGTTTGCACAGACGAAGTCAAAGGCAAAATATTTTTCTCGCTTTTTCTCTTAGTTCAAAAAATGCAAAATTGTGCTAATTTAAAAGGCTCCAAGTCGAAAAATATTTTTTGCAGCTTGCTGAAATTTTGCATAAAGATAGCCAGATACTTGGAACAAAAAACGGTACCAGTGTTTTGCAATATTTTGCCTGGATTTGAAGTTATTGGCTTTTTCCTGAACTTTTTTGGTTTAAAAAGGCACATAAACTTTGAACTGCGATTAAAAAATAATGAAACGTTAATCCGCAAAAGCCTGGTACCGTTTTTGCGGCCATTTGGTGCTAATTGATTCGGCTTGTAGTTGGTGTCACTGCGTTTGATATTTTTTGAGATGGAGCTCTTTG
>JAOBRD020741379.1:0-14133 GCA_027575215.2 Hydrozoanthus sils
CTTGCATTCTAATTCGTATGTTTCAATTTGTCCAAGCCAATTTGATCATCTATTGATCCGACTACAGCAGAAACTTCTTAAACGGTTGCCTGCATTTTATTTTAATTGTACAAGGGAATCGAAGCACGTTTTCTGTTAAACAACAACTAAAATGTACGTACGCTTCCATTTATCCGACGAGGAAGACTGTGTGAGGGCTAACGCAGGAACACGTAAGTGCTTTTATTGTCGCTGCAGGTGTGAACCGCCCCCTCCCCCCCCCTCCCCCCCCCTAAAAAAAGGAAAAAGGAAAAAAAATTCTGTCTAACAACAGCAACTTTTGAATAGGAATTTTCAGATTTTATAGATAACAAACTATTACAATTTCCTCTTTTCTCACATGCATGGTCAGTCCAATATTTATTAAAGAGCGTTTGATGCACTCTTGAGCAAATTTTTTGGTCGTTTGCAGCGTTTTTAAGTGGGTGGAATGCAGAAACACATCGAAACACCTGCTTCTTCATACGGTGCTTTTCAGTTATCAGCAACTCATGTGTTTCATTCAGCCAACAGCAAAGCTTGTGAGTTCAGAATAGACTTTTTTGATGTTTTGTTTTTGTTTAAACAGGAATAAGATGTACGTTTCTCACTTCAACGGTTTAATTTTCAGCCAAGATTTTTCCGTTTCAATTTTTTTGAACTATAAGAAGAAGAGCGTGTGTTAAAGTTTTCTTATAACTTTAAGTTTGAGTGCAATCTTCACAATAAATGCATTCCTTTAAGCTAAGGAAAAAGGGTGATATTGTTATATAAGTTACAAAAATGCTGTTGTAAACTGTATTCCTGGCAAGTTGTGTTTCCTTGAGGAAAGTTACAAATAGCTTTTTATCATTCTGCCAAACCCTGCCGGGGTTGAAGGTATGTTCTAGACTTGGCCAGAAATTCGTTGAAGGCTCATTTGTTTTAATCGCTGTTTATGGTTTTCGTAGTTACCAAAGTGTCGCTGTTGATCCCTGCTTACCACAAGCGAACTTTAGCATGCGGAAAATAAAAACAAAGGAAGGCAAACAGTTTATAAACACGCATTTTTTTTAAACGTGATGTCATATAAGACGAATTGTTGTTGTACGGGTTGCAAAGAAAGCAAGTTTTCGTGACCGAAACAACATATTGTTACAATTTTGGTTTATGACTTAACATACATGAAGGATCTTGTAAACAGCGACTGTATTGCGGCGTGCTCGCATTGAACCGAATTTTGTTCACAAACAATTAAAACTAATATATTTTAGTAAATAATTGAACTTATGTTGGCAATGAGATACCACAATAGTTAAACACGGAAACAACATCGAAAACCGAAAATGGAACACGCTTGAAGTAATTGTGCATGTCTTTAGGGTGATGTCAGATTGTGAGTTATGTTGAAGATATGGGCAATTTCAATTTGCTAATTTTACTTTTAGAGTTTATATTTTAGAGTTCTCTTCTATTTTTACAGGAAAAGATGGGTCCCAACAGATGATCAAAATGTCTTAGCTCAGTTGCCGTCTTCCTTATTAATTCCGATTTCAAAACACGGCCGAGGTTACCAAAACCGGCCATTACTTTAGCTATTCAGTCATGCTCGACCGTCACTTCACTTTCGCTTGTTCAACACTTTATCTTTCTGTGAATTGTTTCGGGTTGTGTCTTTGACGTAGGTATACTGATTCGCCGCGTCTCAACCTGTTTTCAGTAAGACTTAAAACAAAGTTAAACAAACAGGTAATGTTGATGTGTTCATAAAAGCAGCGAGAACATACACTGATAATACGTATATTCTGGCTGTTTTGCAAATTCGCGCTACAGATATGCAGTTTTTTGTTTCCGCTTCGAAAGTAAGTGGTTCGGGTGGCATAAATTTGATCGAACGTGGGTGAACTTTGAGAAACATTTTTTCAATATAATTGTGTTGTTAGCTGTTATGAAATGACTGTAAGCGTTGTTTCCAACAAACTCAAACTTATCAGTTCTTTAAAAGACCTAACAACTGTGTTACCAAATGAACGCAACAACGTGAAGGTGCTAGAAAATTCATACTTTGAGCTGAGCCACATAAGCAATTATAGCAGCTTTAATATAACACAAATATACCAGTTGTTAAAAATATGATTATAACCGGCGCAGGTCCTGTTTTTTTTAAATTTTCTGACAATTACCAAGGTTATTTTGAAATGTTTGGATCACAACCCATTTCACCTATTCGAGAAGCCAACTTTTTTCTGCCGTCCTAATTTTTTCCAGCTACTAAAACGTTTTTCTAGTCAAATGAAAATTTTTAGTATAAATTGTAATTTTCTGTGCAGCAGTATACACTTTAAAATGACTAATAAAAAAATTATTTTTTTGAAAAGTTATATATATTTGCAATTAATCTTATTTCCGTGGAGTTATAAGTATTTGCTCACTATCCGCTCCCGGCTGAAAATTTGAGAGGAACTAAACATTTGCAATGGCCTCGCCATCGTTGGTATAAACAGCGAAATTTTCCGTACTTTGTTAGGTCTTTAGCTATGATTTCTCCCATAAAAACACTGTCACTTACAACCAGTCATGAATAGTTTACTTCGCATCAAAAAAATCTTTTACATGTGTAAAAAAAGTAAAAATGTACCGTGACTGACGTGGGTCGCTTTTTTAAATGTAGGTTAGAGCTTTCTCAAAAGCTCTATAAGTCTTTGCAAATGATGATGATTTATAATTCTTAACACTTAAAGTACTTTTCTTTTTAAAAAAAATCCTAAAAGTATGTATATGTAAGGTCTATAACAGATATTATTTTAAAACATGTTTTTGTGTAATGGTTTAGCAGCCACCAGATCGTACTTGTTGGTTATCTTTAAAACTAAGCTAAAACGAACATTAGAGCTTGCTTTAATAAATAACGATGACATTTCGTCGAATGAACAACTGAAACAAAGAGGAAATAATTTTGGAAACATTGCCAAATCTAAAACGAAAATGAAAAAGACAAATGAATCCACAACTGCTGATGTCCAACCCTCGACTAAGGAAAGCGTCTGTTCCGAAGTTTTGCCGGGAATGTCTGAAAGCTCTTTTGAGAAAAATATCACACTATTTTTCAATAAAGGAAACACGAGCGGTAGTCAAAGTTGTTACGTGACTGTGAAAAAAACGGATACCGCCTGAATTAGCAAAGCACGCTCCGCCATGGTTGGCAAATAGAATAATCCCCAACGCTCTCATTAGAACAGTAGCTGTTCGTTAAGTGTATGCTTCGGTGCTATTTTGAACTTGAAAGAGATACGAACAACAAGCTTAAGCTTTTGAAACAACCTTTTTTTAAGTTGAATTCTAAGAATCAGTTTATATATAGAGGACGAACGGGAAAATGGCTATATCAGGAAGACGCAGGAAATTAATAAATGTGTATAGTGCTTAACTTTGGAAAACCTTCGAATGCCAAAAAAAGTCACCTCGGGGTGTAATATTGACTATTGTGCAACGCTGTTGGCTCGTAAGGTTTATTTTTTAACACCACAAATATGGGAGACCGGCACTGACGTGTTTAGAAGTTCGTGACCCTTCGGCTTACGTCGTCGGAACATCGCGTGTAATCGTCACTGGCGAGTCCTGCTCTTTGTTGTGATTGGTCAGAGATGACATCACAGTTTTGTTTATGGTACTGAAAAGAAATTGCAGTGCGCGGGGAGGGCAGTCGAGGAGTTCGGAAATAGTGAAAAGGGTTTTGTTTTGTGAGTCAAAAGTTGTGAGATTTGTGGCCAAAAGTTAATGCGATTCATCCATTCACTCCACAGTTTCATCGACATACTAGCGGATATTTGGTGCATTAAATAATCTTTGCATGTATTTGGCCGTATAACAGAGCGCAGAACCCTGGAAAGTGTGGTCCGTTTTTTTCACCATCTTAATTTTTGTGAAAACACTGGGAAAGTTTAATGTCTCTTCTTCTGGATTCAAGACCAATAGCGTTTACACACGAGAGAATTGAAAAAGGAGTTAAAAAAATGAGTTCGGGCGGTAAATATGGCATTTTGGGAGCGAACGATCTTGCTGAACGCATGCTAGATGAAACAGAGTTAGATGTTCTTCTAGTGGACTGCCGTTCATTGTTAGCATTCAACTGTAGGCATATCAAAGGAGCTATACACATAAACTGTTCTGGAATTGGCCGTAAACGGCTTTCCCAGGGAAAAGCAAAACTAAAAGACTTGATTTCCTCTTCAGATGGCAAGGAGAAATTCGTAAACGGCGAGATTAGAACAATTATTGTTTATGATGAATACACGAGCGAGGTCCCCGACTGTGCACCATGTAGGCCCATCGTTTTAGTTCTGCAAACGCTTGCAAAAGAAGGAAGAGACATTTTTGTACTTAAAGGTAGGGAAAAAACCAATTCTGGTATCGTTGAATGGTGATACAAATACATAAAAATCGTGGTTTGACAAAGTCCGTCACAGATCGATCTCTCGCTGTAACTTGTTCGGGGTTCGGCCATTAGCATTTTCAAAGCGAGTTTTCCGAGGATCAGTTTGAGTTGTTTGAAAGTAAAAGTAACCAATTGTTTGATCAAGTGACGTTAGAACTTTTTCGAATTCCGTGAAGAATGTCAAATGGCATGTGTTCGGGCAAGGATAGTTAATATCTGGCCAGATCCGGCTCGCTCTCGGGTACTCTCGGAATTATGCAAATTTATGCGAAACTACTGGTCACTTATTCAGCGAAGTGGAAATCTCCTATTACAATTTACTGTTCGAATTTTTTTGAAGAATATTAAGATTAAGTTATTAATATGAGAAAATAGTGCCAGTTTTTCTTTTCTAAAAATAGATTAGGCAGAGAAGTTTCTGGGTGTTGACTACTGGAGACAAGAAGTAATTTCTATTTTCTGCATATGAAGATTCTTTCAGGGAAGAAACGCTATAATATTGACCTTATGGACTGCACTTTATTAATGTGTTTCAGTTAAGTGATTTATTTTTGCATGTTTTCACTGCAAGATTTCCCATTTTTCGTGGTAAAATCAAGCCAAGTAAAATAGTTTTATATAACTGTTAGTATGTCATCAGGGACAAAACCAAAATATACTGATAAAATTCCATCATTCGTTCCCAATCTATTTTTTTTGGTTTGATTTTTATTAGGTGTGTGGTCATTTGTTGTTAAACATGGGTTTTCAGACGAAAGATCATTATCTTAAGAAATATTATTTTAGTAGAAAGTGAAGTTCTGTGAGCTAACAAATCCAGCTATGTTCAAGGCATCTTGGGTAGCATATATAGCTATTTTATTTATATGTAAAACAAATATGCAACAACTCCATGGAGTCTTAGTTAAGTTCAGGTTAGTCTATAAAACATGGATTAGTTCTATGTTTGCAGCCAGATGGCCAACATCCTACTTTGGCAGTTCCTAATTGTCTAATATTTCTTGTCATACCATCTGGTCAAATTCACCTTACCTCTTTTTAGTTAGGTAATCTTAATTTGTTGAGTGGTTGTATGTCGAGGTTACTGTTAATATAGTCTGTAAATATTATGTAAACATCATTTGTCACATAACATGAAGTGTATCTTATGTTTTTATACAGTTTTAATGATATTTTACTAGTAAAGGAAAAAGAAAAATCTTGTTTATAATAGTAGTCGATAATAAGTTAAGTATTCAAGATGATATTTTTTTATTTGTCTTGTGTTGTATGATAAGGTTGATAATTGAAATATTATTTGCTAACTAGTGCCAGAATTTTATGGATTGACATTGTTGTCAAGCAACACCACTGACAATGGACAATAATCATGAATACTATTTCATTTTTATAATTTCACAACAAAAAAAATTTATTTAAAAAAAGACACTGGGGAAAGATTTTGAAGAAAGTGTTCTTTGTGAAACAAAAAGTTTCTATAAATTAAAATGCAGTAACCAATCTTTGATTAATTTTGACTTTTACACAACCATATCATTCAAACTGAAAAATAGGAGAAAATTTAGTAAGTTATTTCCATGTTGAAATATTTAAATTGCTTGCAGATGTTTTGCCCTGTCTTAGATAAGTGAATCTATTACAACTTTACCTTGCATTTACTTTAAAACCTAGCGATCTACACTTGTGACTGATACCAGTTTTTTTAAAAAGTAACTGGTCTGGAGAAAATCTTATTCTTGACACTGTAGCAGAACAATTTTTTAAAAGTTTTTAACTTAACATTTTTTTTTTCAAAATGTTTGGCCTCCTGGACATGTTTTTAAAGGTGTAATTGAAACTCAACAGCAATACTTACAAGTTGTAGGTATTCTTTTGTATTTTTTGTTTATTTTGATTCATATTATTTGTTTCGTGTGAGGAATCCGTTAACCATTTAAATGATCATTCAACCAATTGAGAGCAGTGATTGCTTGAATGAAGAAGTGAACTGGTCAGAGCACATGGAATGACTTGTCTGGCTTGACTGGCTGACTGTTGACATGACACTTTATGGATGGTAGAGCAATGACAGATACTATGTAGTGTATAAATTATTCTCTAATTTGGTTTTTAGTATTTTGCTACAGCATAGTGTAGACTGATTCTTGACTGTGGTTTTGTTGAGCTTATATCAATTATGATGCTTAGGTTAGTACTGAAGTAATGCTTTTCAGCCTATGTTAAAATTCTTAAAACTTTTTCACTGAACTGTTGCCAATGAAATGTGAAAGTAGTGACTTAATTTTTCTAGGCCATTGCAGCCCAGTGAGCTGTGGCTAGATTTGTTGGTCAGTGACTTCACTTTTGGGTAATTCCAGTGTTCAACACTCAAGATTCACTGCTGGAAAACATTCAGTGTGGTGAAGGCTAGAGTGGAATACAGGACAGAACACACATCGTGGTCAGGCCCTGTTTGAAATCTGAAACTGAGCAGTTGCAATGCCTTGCAAGACTGCAAGACCAGCGATGCTCAACTTGTCATTGGCAATTGGAGCTAAACACTTCGGTATTTGTTTTATGGAACCATCTTTTGTTTGAGATATAGATTGATTTTTCTTTTATTAACAAATGAAATGTATTTATGTACATACGTATGAGGCCATAACGATAGCCCGCTTTCTACACTTGCACAGAAAACAGAATAGTTCTAAGATAATTCTTGCTACTTTTGGTATTATTGATGGGTTTTTGTTTTGGCTGTTTCTTCATCCGGTGCTTGTTGATATCCGATCTGTACTGTGAAGTGATCCATTGAAGCCATTTTACACTGCTGTGCGTTGGTCTGGTGACCTGTTTGGTTTCATATCTTATTTGTGCCAACTGAATAGGTTTTCAGGGAAAATACTTTTCTATAGAAAAAGACACGATCATTTGTTGACTGTTGACAGGCATAGAATAACAAACAACTTGACAGTTAAACTTGATTGACTGTTTAATGTCGTGTTACATAAGAAACGGATTTTTCCAAGCAAAAGGATTTGTAGAAATCATTTATTGATTTAATTGAAATCGATTCGAACAACAACTTCAGTTGTATCTGTTTTACAGAATTCGGTACAAAAACAGTTTTTGACAAGCAAATTTAAGGAAAATCAAAGTCATTTTGTTTGTTTTTGTAATGCAACTGTTTCACCTAAGTGAAATTATTGATAGCACAAACCTTTGTTCACTAAGTGCTGTGACAAAGAACTTTTCTATAATAGTTGCAAGCTCTGAAGCGAAAGAAACTAAAATCTGTCATTAAGTACATTTCGGTTAACTTCTTTTACAGTCGACCAGAGTTTAGCGGATATTGTTTTAAAGTCTTTAGAGTTTTGTTTTGATTTTCCGTTAACAATGTTTGGTAAATTTAAATAGCCACACTATCGGTTTTTGGCTGAGCAAATTTTATATGATATACTTCACCATAGAATATGGATGTACAAAGAAAATTCAAAGTTATTTTGTAATAAAAAAAACTCTTGTAAAGGGCTTGCATCTTAAATCCAGTGTAAAGTGTGGCGTGACTTCAGACATCCGAAATACAACTGCCTTTTAAAATAAGATAAACATTTTTTGTCATCCTCTTCGCAAGTTCATTACCAAGAAAAACGAAACCTACAACTGAATTATAAGAATTTAAAAATATATCGCCCTGTCTGTTTTTCTTTAGATTTTAATTGTTTCTGCAATTTTGAGTTAAGAGTGTTACAGAACCGGTGAGAAATTCAAACAAACATTGTATTTGTCGTCGAAACTCAAAGCTGCCGAAGCTTGAACGAAATTACACCACTAACACACAACTAGTTTGCATTATGAGATATTAGATCGCGTTTTCTACTGACCGGCCCTTAAACCAACAATAAGAATTGTTATATTGGTTTCTTTTACTGTTTTTCAAGAGACTGTTTACCGCAAAGACGCGTTGACTTACTAAATTATATATCAAGGGAAGGTACATGATAATCGTTGGTTGGCATGCCGTATAGAATCGAAAGTCGTTGTTTACAAGGAAGGCCAATTTGATAAGAGCGTAATATTTTGAAGGATTAACACTTCTTTGAAGAGTGTCTTGTAGTCAGTGATAATTGAAATCACCAAACAACAGGTGTTTTGTAATGGTTTACTGGTCGCCACAAAGATTCACAGTAATTAGTTAAATCATTATTGACACTAATTGGTGAAGTCATATAATTAAGTAATGTCTGTGCCCTTTTCCAATGATCTAACGATCGAACCTTTATCGTTACGTACATTTTGTAACTCGAGATTTTCTTTATTCCGGCCTTAAAGTGATGGAGATGCAAAAGACAGTTTTGTTAAGTTCATTCGTAGTAACGTAGTTTGATGGAACTCTCGAGCCAGCGGTTAGTCGTGCACAAGGCCAGCTTTAGCAGGCGTCGAGTTTCTGCAAAGGGTAAATCAGACTTGTGTTTATATATGTTCGTTCCGCTGTCAGTTTCTGAAGCCTTTTGGCAGCGTAGCACAGGTGATTGAAACATGATCTGTTTGTCCCGGGAAAATTGTTCTTAGGTCGAACTAACATGGTTTTCTGCTCATGTTTGTAAAATGCCAATGAGGAATGCTTAAGAGCAGAGAAGAAAACTTTACGTTTCGAGTTTTGTTCGAGTGGTAGTGCTTGTTTCGAAACTAATAATAGGTCAACTGCAACAATATTTGTATTGTAGTTTCTAGTTTACCTGACTTGTTCTCTATTTGTAAAATATATTATAAAACTGAAAAGAGAAGGCAATCGTCAGAAACTTTAACCTAAGGTTTGATTTTCAGAGAGAGAGGATTTATATGGGCTCGTTTTTTTCAGTCTTACTTTGATTCAGTTCTTCTAAGTCACTTCCGGATCAAGTTCGTAGGTTCCAGACTGGTGGTCCTTTTGTTCTTTTTCATTAGCTGGTGCTTAAAAGTGATTCATGTAGCAAACAGTAGAATCGTAGCTTAATTCTGCCCAAGTCGGTAACGAAGTGGCAACTGTGTTTTGTCTAGCACAAGTCTTGCATACTCAGGTTGAAAATTAGGAGCTATTTTTTTTTAAAGGAAAACTGTTCAGTACGTCGACGAATATGTTCTATATCTTTAAGTGTAATCAAAAAGTTGATTTTTGTAGTATTTTGGCGTTGAGGTTTCGAGTCTTAAACTAAAAGCTCTTGTGTTTTAGAAAGAGGCTTTGTGTAAACAGAAATGATTGGTTCGAATAGAAAAAATGTTATATAAAGCGAATTAAAATGTTATGTTAGCGATTTAAACGAATAAAAACATTCATTATTACCACTAAGGTTCTGCCTGAGTTCCGGCCGAGCTTGAGAATTTAAAATTTCTTTTCTTTACGCCTGCAAGATTCTTTAGAACCAATATGCTTCATGATGTAGCAAATTTGCATGTTGTTAAAAGAATGATCTTGGAGGTTAAAAGGACCTGCTTTTGGTTTTGAGAGTTCGGCATCTTTAACGGTTGAATATCCCTTAATTGTTCAATTGGTGTTTAATTTTCTGCAGCATATTTACTTTATTAGAATTTTAAAGTGTTCAGAACGTCGCACCTCGGGAGAAAAACGTTAGTTATATAAACTTAAAGTGTTTTATCTT
This sequence comes from Hydrozoanthus sils, assembly GCA_027575215.2. Lineage (NCBI taxonomy): Eukaryota > Metazoa > Cnidaria > Anthozoa > Zoantharia > Hydrozoanthidae > Hydrozoanthus > Hydrozoanthus sils. The sequence continues at coordinate 10,051 of JAOBRD020741379.1, forward strand.
TAACTGAATTTAGCGTGTTTTATCTTTAGTAAAATGAATGACCCGATTTTCTGTTCATAGGCGGTTTGAAGGAATTCTGCAAGAAGTATGAGAACTTGTGCGAGAGTGCAGTGCCACGAATTTGTACGCAGCCGCAGAATAATTCAGACTTTACGCCGACTACAAACACAGACTCAAACGACGTGCGCCCGCGAGGTCCACCGGTCACTGCGATACTGCCTTTCTTGTATCTTGGGAACCAGGAGGGTGCTGCAGACGAAGATTTGATTGACAGACTGTCAATCAAGTATGTTTTAAACATGACTCCGATTTGCCCAAACTATTTCATTCAGAAAGCAGATATGCATTATAAACAAATTAAAATATGTGACTCGAATCAGGCGGACATTGGCCAGTACTTCGACGAGGCTTTCAGGTTTATTGGTGAGTATTTCTTTACAAGTTTCCTACAATAACTGCACTAAGAAATAACTAGCAGATTAGCTTCAGGTTGCTGTTGAAGTAGTTTTAGGCTTGTAAACGGAGAAAAGAGTGATTGAAAACTAATAAAAGAATGTGCACAATGACCAAAGCACTGCATGTGAAGAAATTCCTTTTCGCTAACCCTTGTAACTTTTTCATTACAGATGAAGCAAACGATCGGGGTTGTTGCGTTCTCGTTCACTGTCACGCTGGAGTGTCACGCTCGGCCACTGTCACGGTTGCGTACGTTATGAAGCACACAGGAATGACTTTAAACGAAGCCTACAAGTTCGTGAAAGAGAAAAGACCGGTCATCTCTCCAAACCTCAATTTCATGGGCCACCTCCTCAAATATGAGAAGAACAGGAAGAATGGTCAAGTCTAAACTACCACAGTACAAAACTCTTGGGGTTTTTGAAGTTAATTACAGATAACAAGATTCTGTAGAATGGCTCAAATTGGACGGTATTCATGAAACATGAAAGACTTTTGGACTGATTAGGTAGATCACAACATCAATGCACAGCTTTGAATGGTTTTGTTCAGACTAGAAGAAAACAAGATTTTTATGTAAGAGGTTAAAAACAAAATTTAAAGACGCTAAACAACTTAAGAAACTCATGTTAATCCGAGCTTTCACACTGCTGAGGTTGAATGTCTAACTGACGGAAACAGACTTTGCAGTAACGATTGTCCATTTTATACTGAAGTCTACTTTGTTGGTTTTCCGAGATAACAATTTTGATATTTCAAGTAACAGAACAAATAATATTTGACTCCAGCAAATAGCCAGGTAAGTAAGTAGTGAATGAGAAAAAATGGAAGGGTACTCGTGTTCCTCTTTGAATTTTGTGAACCATTATTCTTTGATAAATCAACGATAATGTCGTATCGACAGGTGAAGTTTTTTCCTTTGTAAGCACGAGGCCCTTGTGGGTATCCAAACTCGACGTTGACAGTTCAAAACCAAATTATCAGGCAAGGCATTACCAGAGATTAGAGCGTGCTATGCGATTGACATTTAAAATAACCTGCATGTTGCAAACAGCCGGCATCGATGCGGTTTAATCAGAGAAAAGACAATTTATCGTAATATATAGTTGAGAAGTTGTAATTTTAGTTCTGTTGAGGTCCGTGACAATTCGTACGGGTAAATAAGTTTAGTAAATATCGACTTTTTATAGGATCTCCAGAATGATTTTGTAATAAAAACGGAAAACCAATCGGTTGAGTTTGTTGTCAGTTGTCCACTTCCAGCTGAGCTGGTCAAGGTCGCACCCAGGCTCTCTCATCTGAGGAAATGGTCTGGATTCGTGGTTGATGAACCAGCTGATAAGCATGTTTAGTATTTCCAAAGCAACTAATATCCATTTTCGCGCACTCTGATTGGCTCCCGTATCTCGCAATATCGATGACTATTAGTTGATTATGAGGCGGTAGTCAAAATGGCGTCGCGTTACCCGTTAGTTATAGACGAGGAAATGATTGCTTTAAACGAAGAGCCATTCCAGAAAACACGAGGACAACAAGAATTGTTTTTTTGGTTTTAATGGTTAGGACAAAACTTTTTCTTTCAAAATCTGCTTAAGATCCACGACATTTATGTTCTTTAAAAAACCCAGAAGAATGTAAGCGAAACTCAAATGTACACGAAGCGCGCGTTATAGAAATAGAAAAAAACTTTAACTTTGTCCTTTCTTTGAAAAATGAAGTGGTAATAAAACAACTATCCCCCTCAGGGTCGGTGTCTAGCTCTAGATATATACCTGGACGCTTCGCTTATTCACCTCCCCTTCTGGGGATTGTTAATTATCAACGGTTCATCTACGATGACCTTATTAACTTGTTTCTTTGCTGCATCATTGGATATTTTTAATTAAGTTTAAAACAAGGGAATGATAATCTTAGTCCGCGTTGACGTGCCTCGGAAAGTTCGCACCTGTGAATGAGCTAGTACACAATATAGTATACAATGCTATACAAGTGCTCCCCCCCGACTAGGCCTCTGTTGTTCGAAGGGCAAGTAAGGTTTACCCTTTGTTTTAGGAGTGAGTTATCCATTCACTGCATTGCCGGAGAAAAAAACAACGAAGAGTCAATCTTTGATCCATTAGTGGATTCCGTAAGCTTTTATGCAGCGGATAGCCTGCGTAGCGGCTAATTTTAGCGGAGTTGCGACTTGAACGCGTGAGCGAAGAAAAGGCCTGGGGAGAGAAAAAAACAGCCTGCCCGAAGACTAGGATTTTTTTATTAGGCCGTCCACTAAGGGACGGGAAATATGATTGGCTGATTTTTATCGATCTATCAGCAGGCTGTCAACACGCGGCAACTACAGTCACTGTTATGGAATTTACATTACCTTAGCCTACGTAGCGGCCGTTTTTTAAGGGAGAGGCAGGATCGCGATGTTAAACGCGCGGGTAAAAAAAGGACCTGGGGAGAGGAAGGAGAAAAACAGCCTGCCCGAACTCTAGCTCTTTCGATTACCGCCACAATCACCGACTTGACATCTGTCAATGTCATCGCGTGCTAGCGATGCGTGAAAATGAACAGAAACTCACGTTGGAACAAATATAATTTTGACAGTTCGGTGGCAGCGAAATGTGAAACGCTAGTTAAACTAGCGAAGAGAGGAAGAATGTCGAAAGGAGAAACAGCGAATGATTTTTGTTGGTCGTTGAAGCTGCGCTCTAAAAGGAAAGTTCGGAGATTTTGACAAAACTGATTATTTCTACAGAAATGTTGTTTTCCATGTAATGGAATAGAAAGAATCGTTCTCTCGGCCGATCGGCCAATTGATGTGAAGACTTGATCGGGACACTTGTCGAAAAATCGTACACGGTTTGTAAAGCTTGTGGCAGAAAAGTAAGAAATGCACAGACAATAATGACAACTTCCCACAACGGCGAAATCAATTGTAAACAAATTTTTAGTAGCAAACAAAAGATCTAGAAAGACAAACGCTACCGCAAAAATGAAATGCATTTTAATATCAATATAGAAACATTATTATTTTACCAACAATAATTTTATAATAAAACTCAGACAACAATTTTCCAAATCTTACATGGTTTCAATAGCCACCGCTCATTTTGAAACTTTCAGAATACTACCGAGTGATGTCTCAGCCGCTGCCGTCTAGACATGTGTTTTAATTGTCTTTTACTTTATGCCAAAATTAATCTAAATGTTGTACAACTTAAGAAAATATTTTTTCTTAACTCTTTGAAGGTACAACACGTGCTTCTTGCAAATTTTTCCCGTGGATTCGCCATTTGCCAAACACAAAGTGCAACTGCAAACGGAAAGAAGTATTTGAACGAAGTGACTGTAGTAGCCACGTGTTGACAGCTTGCTGACAGATCGATAAAGATCAGCCAATCATATTTCCCGTCCCTCAGTGGACGAACTAATCAAAAAACCCTAGTCTCCGGGCAGGCTGTTTTTCCTCTCTCTCTCTCTCCAGGCCTTTTCTTCACTCGCGCGTCTCCATTAAAAACAGCCGCTACGCAGGCTACCTGCAAGCAGGCTATTTTGGTTCTAGCATCATTATTTCATAGTTGGTATTTAAGGTTTAACTGGAAAAACAGGTTGAGTCATCAATTACTGTTCTTAAACGAT
>JAOBRD020741486.1:0-14133 GCA_027575215.2 Hydrozoanthus sils
TATTATTGGTATTAGTATTAGTATTATTACTATCATTATTATCATTATTATTATTATTATTAAATTATTATTAGCAATAATCCCGGTTCAACGACTGAAATTTCGATGACCGAACTCAACAATATAATCAATATCACAGACCACAGCAAATGGTAAATAGTACAACAAAACAAACTTTTTCACACTAACAATAATATTTTCATCAGTGTTTTTTGTCAACAATTATTAGGTGGTCTTTCTACGATCCAGTAGCCAATCAAATTTGGGCTTAACAATTTTAAGGCCAACGCTTCTGTTTGGAGAGTCAGGATGGTTGAGCGGTTAGCACTCGTGCCCGAAATTTCTGTGGACCCGGGATCAAATCCTGGGTTCCGCAAGTGGGCTAAGTTTGCCGATCTCAATCTGACTCCGAGGGTTTTTTCCAGGTACAAAAGTTTCCTCCCTCACAAAATCGACACCCAACTGATTCCATCTGGCTGTGGAGCTGTGCTCCGAGGTCGTATACGTGCAGTTTAGCGGCAGCAATTGCGATTTATATGCTTTCGGTCCGACCTCGTTGAGTTGCGTCCTTCGCAATTCAGTCCACGACTGCAAGTACGGGCGATTATCTCGCTAGAAATTACCTATTATCAAATTGACGTGTTTCAAACAGCTTCATCCGCCTCATACTCCCTGTCCTTCAATAGTTATCTTAGTTTGAATATCTTCGAAGGTTTCTAGTGTTGGAAAATGCCGTGTATTGTGGGGATTTCAAAGCCAATGCCTTTGTTTCTATGTTTGCTTTATCCTCATAAAATAATACTTTTCGAAAATTTTCACTTTATCGCTTTACAGGATAATCGGCTAAAGACAGCTATCCCGGTTTTATGATATAATTTCAGTGCTCCCTTGGCATATCGTTCATTCGGGGCTCCACTGCGCCTCTCAACTTTTTAAAGACGGTTACAATGTGAAGTGTTTTATGCCGCAGAATTATTTTCAATTGGCGCTTATGTAAAAAAAAAAAAATAGAACTCGGGGTCTTCAGAACTTAACAATCAACGAAAGACACCTGCAAGATCATATAGTTTTGTGATTTTTATTTTTGAAGTCTCCGCAACAGTTTCGACTCGGCTAAGGAGGACACCAACAATAATGCTCACAAATTTTTAAAAGGAGAACACAGGAGAAACAAAACTGCGTTAATGTATAATTCTAATATGCGCCGATAAATATTAGGTTCGAATGGCAGAAGCCAAGAGTTTCTAGCGACTTAAGGACTTTGTGTTTCATCCGGTGCTCTTCCCAGCTAACGCCCTAGCTGGCAAACTAGTACGGTCGTCGCTGGCTTGCACAAATTGCTGATAGTCTTCTATTGGGAGAGGTCCTCCGAAACTTAGACTTGATCTCTTCTATTTTGCAGTCCCTGCTGTCGCTAATTTCTTGAGTCTCGTTTCTCCTTTCAGGCACTCTTGCATCCAAATTTTTCCTTGAAGGGCTTCTTGCATCCGAACTCCTCTTTCATTTTTACTCCTGTATATAGAGGTCTTCCCTGCTGGTTTCTTCCACATTAATTCTCTTTTCAGGCACTCCTGCTTTCCAACTTTCCCTTTAAAGGAGGGAGGCGTCAAAACACCTCTTTCAAGCCTATTGCATCAAAACGCCTCTGGCCTTTTAGGGACACTTGCATCCAACTCCTTCCTCAAGGGCGTCTTGCATCCAAACTACTCGTACAGTGGTCCATTGCACCTAAAACTACTTATTTCAAGGACTCTTTAATCGAAACCCCTTCTTTACTGGCCGACTGCCTCCAAATTTCTTGTTCATCGGTATCTTGCATTTCCTCCTTTTAGGTTTAGATAGGGGGAGAGGGGTGGGGAAACAAAAAAAATTCGCGCATAGCAAATTTGGTAAAAAATATATATTCCATAGGCAACAATGACCCTCAAAAATTTCGTACATTCTGAAATCTAAAAAATTCTGTTATGCTACTGAATCATTCAATAGAGTGGCACGAAAGTTGATGGATTGAATTATTTTTGCTATGAATAGAAACACCACGATGAGTGTGTACATGAACATTTCAAGATGTCCATAAAATTTAATATAAAATAACTTTGTTTCATACCGATTGCATAAATCACAAGCTGTTGGCTCTTGCTTGTATATTGTATTATATTATAATAGTATTATATAGCACTGTGTCTATCATTTTAGTTGACTGGCCTTTTATATAACTGTAGTAACAAATGGATATAGCTGTATATAATATGAATATTAACAGTGACAAACCAAAGCTGTTATTAAAGCCTGCAAATTGCCTAAATCTATCAGCTTTGACAAAATGGTGTCAAGTTATTGCAGCGCAGGTTTACACTAGCAAAGTGGCAAAGCTTCAGCTTGTTGATGACTTCTGATCTAAGTTAAAAATGGCAAGCAACAGAAAATAGGATATTTTCTAAGAATTTGTATGACTGGAGAGCCAGCTTGCTCTTTGAAAAGTTTTGAATTCATATACGCTGCCATTTTTCAGTACTTAAACGTTGAGACTTCAAATTATGCCTTCTACCTAATGTTAACCTGCGTTTTCCATTTCTGAGTAGCATTTAATTATAGCTAATTAACTAAAAGTATGTGTGGTCACGTGACCTCTTACTGCAAACGGCCTATTTTAGTGAAACTAGGGACAACGCAGTTGTTCAGAGAACAATTTGCTGTCTATTGTTTCAAGTGATGCATCAACTTCGAAAAATCACAAAAAATAAGTCAGATATTGCAGTACGATAATAACATATGATCAACTCTCGATACTGACTTGTCGTTACTTGATCTAACGCCAAGAACAAAACGAGGTCAAGTAAACAGCAACCTTTCACTACTAATAATTAACTTTTATACATACAGAACCCGTATTCGTTCTTCTACTAGTCCAAGGCAGACGCACCTTTTAACCGCCTTTTACTAAACCGCACGTATATCATCAAACTAATTATATTGTATAACATTTTTCTCGTTTTGTTTAAGTCTCACTCGGTTTCCAAGCAAAACATCAAGTTCATTTTTCTTCAAACAAGGGACGCAAACGCCTATTTTTATCTGATTTTTAATTTTTAAGGCGTTTCAAAATTTTCCTTTTGCAATGAATTACAACAAACCAATGGAAAGTGATATTTTTTATTATTTCTTTGCGATTACAGCAGGGACATACAAACAAGTTTACCGATTTAGGCTAAAACGTGAAAGGAATTGTTGATAGCACACAAACAGCAGTTTGGACACGCAAAATAAACTTTTCAATTTCAGATGTACCTTATCTAATACGACTGTGCTGGAACAAATGACTCTGCATCTCAACAGATTGACAACACCAAAAGTTCAATACTTGCCTGAAAAACTCTAAAAGTAATTTGAAAACTGCTTTATGCAAGAAACCGCAAATAAATCTCAAAGATAGTTTACATAAATTGAGTTTGATTAAATAAATGTTTAAATTTTATGAAATTCTGTCCCTAGCAGGTACTCGAACTAAAATACTAAGTTTCCTGCTGTCTAAATTCTTCAGGTTGTTCATTTCGATATCATCTATCGGTTGGCGTCCATTAATACCCGATTGCGTTATCTTCAACATTTTCTTTAATCCGTCGCGATAGTTTTCAGAAAATACGAAATAAAGGCATGGAGTAATGGCGCTGTTTGAATGGGCAAGAACCAATCGCAGAAACCTGAACTCACAGGCGATGGACACACCATACGCATCTAAAACGAAAATCACGGAGTACAAAAACCAGCAACCAATGAAGCATGTTATAACTATCACAATAAGCTTTAGCATACTTCTGTTACGCACCTCCCGGTTGATTTTTTCTTCTGCAGAAAGAAGTCCTTTGGGCTTGAAGCGTTTGATGCCAACAATAAGACAAATATAACAAAAGAGAGTCACAAGCACAGGAATGATGTAAATTCCCGCCATTATTGCTTGGTAGTAAATTTTTGCTGCCCCCTTGTTGAGACTTTGGTCCAAGTTCAAATTACAGTACCATTTACCTTTTTCTTTCCTAAGTTTAATAAACAAGACTGGAAAACGAAACAGGAGAGATAAAAACCATATTTGAGCAATCAATCCCCGGCAGGCACGAGTTGTGATTAGTTTCTTAAAAGGAAACCAGATTGATAAAAGTCTGTCGATGCTGATAACTACGACTGTAAATATGCTTGCCGAGGTAGCGACTTCCATTAAAAAGGGAACTGCCTTGCAGGTGAACTGCCCGATAGGACCGTGCAGCGACCACTCATAGCCTACGGCGAACAAGGCAATCACTCGAGGCATGTAAAGAATCGTAATTAACAGATCTGCAACACACATATTTATAATGAAGAAGTTAATAGGCTTTCTCATTAACGTTGTCCTGTACGCAACAGAAATGGCAAACGAGTTGGCAACTAAAGAAACGATGATTATGACTCCATAAACAGCAATTCGGGCAACTCGGGTTGCTGTTGTATCGTCCAGGAAGCATGGCGCTTCCTTGATCTGCGGTCGATCCGTAGTACAGTTCATGACTCAAGTTTAACGAAAAACTTGAGTTTTCCCAAATTTCAATGTAACTGTAAGGATATATCCACACAAGTCATTTAAGCCCAACATCTCCCCGTTCTACTGATGCATTGTGACAATGCAAATTACAGTTGACGTTTCTGAATCACTAATTCTTTAAGGTGTAACTACAGTCAGGTTTTTGAAATGATACCAAACTCTTTGATCGAGGTTTTATGATCTGTTTACTACACCTTCCACGTTTCGCTGACTTTGCTCTTCTTGTTAGTACCACGCTAGCAGAAACTCAAAATTAATTTGTAGAACTATAAACGGATCCGGTTTAGTTTGTTGACAGTCTAAAAGGAGTCTACTTTCAGTGATCAATTGAGACCCATTTCATATTCGCCGACTCTTTCCGTAGACAAAACAGATGTTAACGTCGTTTGACCAAGCTAAGCACGTTATGATGGGGCGATTTTTTCCGGAGTACATGCACTTCTTGAAATAATCAACGCCAGTATTTTCTGATTGACTCAGCTGCGGATCCTATACGTTCCGAAACGATAGTTTTAGTTGAAGCGACGCAAGTGAACAATAAACAGCAGTCAACTGAAGCTGAAATATAGCTCTTGGTCTGTTCATTACGTTGCTTTTAGAGTTGAACCAATCGCTAGAGATCTGATACCCGCGAAACCAATTGTTTGCAATTTTAGAATGTAAAATCGTCACAAAACTGCTCAGTTTTTTATGGGAATATATATATAAGTAAAATATGTTCGTGCGTGGGTAATACCAAACATCTATCATAAACATATGGAGATAACGAGGCCGTTTATCTTGACGTATAATTCAAATATTTATATTATTGCATAGTTCAGGCAACAGAGCGCCTGACAGGTGACCTTTCTTTTCTTAGAAAAGGGAGATAAAGACGGATTTTATTGTTATGTTTACTGTTTTGTGACCTACTGAAGTCTTGCTAAGCGCCAGCACTGCCTTGTAATTCAATTCTTTTAAGATTTTGTGGCAAAATTATCTTGAGTAAATTGCGGTGTACTAATAAAAATGCCATAAAAACACTCCATAAAAAAAGATAGAGATTAGATTGTCAGAGTTAATGTACGGAAATTGAAGAGTCAGATTTTTAGTTCTGCTGACAAGCGCTACAACATAATACAATCTAGGAAACAAGTAACTCTAGAACAATAAAGCTTTCAGAAGCGTCGGAAAATATCATATCGCCTTAATAGAACCATAGATGAATAATTATTTCAATGGGGCAAATTCGAAATGTTCTTAAAGAGACGACAATTCACCGAGAGTCGCCTGAAAACGATTTTGTTTTCCACAGGAACAATTTAATGGCTCGAGATCTATGACTGTCAAGAGTTGACACATTTGATCGCTTGTTCAGAGATTGAGGGCTAAAAGCGTTTTGAAGGTAAACCGAAATTCTGCCAATAGTCGAGCCGCTTGTGTTTACTTCGTGTCAAAACTTGTCCGAAACATTGCTCTTGAACTAAAAAATATGATCGCAATACCTTCAATTAGCAAAACAATGAGACAATTTTCATTCAGGCTTTCAGAACGTATATTGAGTAGCAATCTGTGTATGAGGGTAAAAAAATGTCTTGCTCTTTAATTTACTTTTTGCTCGAAAAGCATCAATTACGGGCTATCGGCATAAAAGCTTCGACATTTTCGCAATCAAATTATAATTCAAATTAAAAATGAAACAGAATATTATTAATGTAATCATTATTAACCTTCGGTAATAACGTTTTTCGGCTAAAAAGGCCGGTCTGAGAGCGATTTGTCATAATATCATTAAATTATTTCAAACCATGTAAAAATCGGTTCTGTAGATTTAGAGAATGCCAGTTAGGAAGTTTTTAGTTTCTTTATATGTTTTCTGAAGAACATTTCTAGTGAGGTACTATCGAAAACTTCTTTGAATAGCTAAAAATCGTTTGATGGTTTGAGCATGTTTTTTACAAAACCAAAGTAAAAATTAAATCCGCCCCCTGATCAGGGTCTACGTAAGAATGAATATATAGAGTAAGAATACGTATATTTTACCTGGCTCGTACAAAAGAACCATAAAATGTTTCCCACCGATATTCCAACTAAAATCCAATGCACTCTTGGCAATCTTAGACAATTATTTTGTTTTGAAAAATGTCTAAAGTTGGCTATAATCTTGCCCTTTGTAACCGAACTACTTTACCTATCAGCTCAGCTTACTGCGGTAACTAAAGCTAACTTCGTTTTTATTGGTGAGTTAAATCAAAAGTCCATTTTGATGAGCAGAAATAGTTTTTATTGCATTGTAATATTGTTTAGCAGAGATGTGGTTTCAGACAATCACAGCGCGTGACACACTGTGCTACGAGCAGCGTTACGAGCAGTTGTTTACCACGGCTAACTGAAAAGATTCTCTCAGAAATATAGTTCTGGTTTTCAATACTTTCTGATATTACAAGGTTTCTTAACACTGACATGAAGTGGTAAGTACTACGCTTCATATTAGACAGGGGTCGCGCCCAAAGAGTTTCACCTAGAATTCGCGAGTCGCGTGTCGCGGATTGTTATGTCGCGTGCTTCGCGTGTCGCAGGTTGGTTGATATATAGTGTTATTGGTTGGCAGATTGCGTGTCACTGATTGTTGTGTAGCGTGTCTTTGTCTGGCAGATCGCGTGACGCTGGTTGTCCTGTAGCTTGTCATTGTCTGGCAGATCCCGTGTCGCCGATTGTCATGTAACGTGTCGTTGTCTGGCAGATCGCGTGTCGCTTTTTTTCATGCCGCATGTGATTGTTTGGCAGATTGCCTGCCGCTGGTTGTCGTGTAGCTTGTCATTGTCTGGTAGAGCGCGTGTCGCTGTTTGTCATGTCGCTTGTCGTTGTTTGGCAGATCACATGTCGCCGATTGTCATGTTGCGTGTTACAGATATCATGTCGCGTGTCGCAGGTTGTCATGTTGCTCGTCATTGGTTGACAGATTGCGTGTCGCAGGTTGTCATATCGCGTGTCATCGTCTAGCAGATCGCGTGTCGCTGTTTGTCATGTCGTGTGTCGTTGTTTGGCAGATCGCGTGTCGCCGATTTTGTCCTGTTGCGTGTCACGGATATCATGTCGCGTGTCGCAGGTTGTTATGTCGTTCATCATTGGTTGTAGATCGCTTGTCGCTGGTTGTCGTTTAGCGTGTCATTGTGTGGCAGCTCGTATGTCGCTGTTTTTCATGTCGCGTGTCATTGTTTGGTAGATTGCGTATAGCTGGTTGTCGTGTCGCGTGTCATTGTCTGGCAGGTCGCGTGTCGCTGTTTCTCATGTCGCGTATCGTTGTTTCGCAGATCACGTGTCGCCGATTGTCATGTCGCGTGTCGCAGGTTGTCATGTCGCTCGTCATTGGTTAGCAGATCGCGTGTCACTGGTTGTCGGTTAGCGTGTCAGTGCGTGGCAGATCGCGTGACGCTGGTTGTCCTGTAGCTTGTCATTGTCTGGCAGATCCCGTGTCGCCGATTGTCATGTAACGTGTCGTTGTTTGGCAGATTGCGTGTCGCAGGTTGTCACATCGCTTGCCATTGGTTGGAAGATCGCGCGTCGCAGGTTGTCATGTCGCTCGTCATTACAATTGGTTTGCAGATCGCGTGTCGCTGGTTGTCATATCGCGTGTCGTTGTTTGGCAGATGGCGTTCCGCTGCTTGTTGTGTAGCGTATCATTGTCTGGCAGATCGCGCGTCGCTGGTCGTCGAGTAGCGTGCCACTGTTTAGCAGATCGGTTGTGGCTGGTCCACAAGAAACTTTCTTTAATAGCTAGATATCACGTGTCAAACCAAGATAATATTTGGTGTCCTTCCTGCTCTTGATTTCGAATTACATCAACTAAACCAACAATCCAAAGAAAACTTAAAATTATACTCTGGTCTTTAAATGAAAGCCTAGTTTCGTGAGTCCGAAAACTCCAAATGTTCACTTTGAAAATCAAAATGTCAATACTACTCCTTATCTACAACAATCGATCTTCCATGTATTAATTGCCGAACTGAGATCCAACCTTTTATGGCAAACAGTTGTGTACAAAATCAAGACAACATTCCTTAGCTTTTGTTTAAGAACGTTATTATAAAAACGCTCCATCAGCTAAAACGTTATTACTTTGTTTAGAAAACACCACCACTAACTCCTTACACCCCTTAATTCCGTTTGATTTAAGAAATGTGTTTCCAAACACGCTCGTTTTTCAGCCCTTGAGTCAAATAACGTTTCACTTGCACGAGCAAAGTTGTCCCTTATTCATACAAATTTCATGCACGTAACAAAATCAGTGAAACATGCCAACACCAGTTAAATTTCTGTGTAGCTTGTTTACTAAACAACTAAACTGGTATGACAGCACAATTTGACTGATATCACTGGATGATTTGCAATCCCCTCTGCTTAGGTTAAGAAGTTATAAACGTTTGGTTAAATCTGGATTTTGTCATTATAAGAATACTGTGCCTGTTGTTTGGTTGTTTAGCTGGACTCTGATGAAAGTAAGTTTCTCCTTGGCCCCGCCAATCCAGTCAAGTTTGTAAAATTGAGTGAACTAAAGTCATTAAGCGCTTCTCCTACTCCGTCGTAAGAAGCCTTGGTAATAAGAAACCCAATACAAAGGACTGTTTGTCGTGCAGCAATTTATAGAAATATAAAACGAGCGCGCGATCTCTGTTCAATAGAATGGTTTTGCATGAGGACGCGAGTAACTTAGGACGCGTCACTTAAGCGTTTTCGGAAGTTGTAGACTGGGTACGAGGGCCCGTCAATGTTTTGATTTAGCTCTATCAGGACGAATCAGGACGCGAAAGCTGATCAAAGATGGCGCACGGTGGACTTAGAAGTGTTAGAGAAGCTCTCGTAGTTGCCTATTTTGATGATATTATTGATGAACTTGAATTTGTGACGCTTTATGAGAGCAATTTTTCAAAGGAAACGTTTCCTTACTGGAAATTTTTGAAATTTAATTTCGATACCTGGGAAGACGTAGAGTGCAACATTGAGTTGCGATTTGACAAAGCTGATGTGCAGCGCCTTCTGATGTTTTGAGCTTTCCTAGGAAGTTTGTTTGTTCCCAGAGAACAGTGTGCTCAGGACTAGAAGGACTTTGTATTCTCTTAAAAAGACTCGCATTTCCTTGTCGATATACCGATATGGTTTCGAGATTTGGTTGCAATCCGACTGAGCTGTGTATCATTTTCAACCATGTTTTGAACTTTGTTTACAACAACCAGAAGTTTGTCTGACTTCATGGGACCAGCCATTCCTTCAGACACAGTTGCTTGAACGTTATGCACAAGTGATACACAACAAAGGTTCTCCACTACAAAACTGTTTTGGTTTTATAGATGGGACACTGTGTAGGGTAGCCAGACCAAAGAGAAACCGACGCGTGGTTTTCAATGCCATAAAAGGGTTCACGCAGTAAAGTTTCAAAGCGTTGTACTTCCCAATGGACTGATAGGAAATCTTCACGGGCCATTTGAAGGAAGAAGACATGATAGTACGATGCTTTATGAATCAGGACTCTTAGCTGACCTCGAAAGATTTGCTTGGGTAAACGGGGAACCATTTTGTTTGTATGGTGACCCCGCTTATCCGCTCAGTCTGCATTTACAAGCTCCTTTTAGAGATGTCAACCTTACCGCACAGATGGCGGAGTTCAATCAGTGCATGAATGAGGTTAGAGTATCAGTTGAATGGATGTTTGGTGCCATTTCAAATTACTATAAATTCATAAAAAGCATATGAAAATTGGTTCTAGTCCAGTTGCAAAGATTTATTTTGTTTATGGAATCTTGCAAAATGCACATACATGTACATATGGAAACATTGTATCACAATATTTTGACATGCCTGCTCCATCACTTGAAGACTATTTTCCTAATATAAATTAATTTACAGTCCACTGAAATATTACTCAGTCACACCATTTGTTCTGGAGTGTACTTCTTTTTCTAAGAGGTGTATATTGGTAACTAATGACAGTTAATCTGGAACAAATATTATTGACTTAACGAAATTCGTGCAAGTAAATTATAGCTATACTATTACTAATACATATAATATAATGTCAATCTGTATTTTGTTCTGTGGGTAGTTGAGAGGGGGAAATTTCTGTTTCTTGTAAAAAAAAGTCATTAAAAAGAAATCGAAAAACCACAAAAACAAATTGTCAAAATTTGGAATTTCTATTTCTTTCTTTTAAGCTATTAATTAAATGAGGTAAACTGTTTTCAGGAGGTGGGACTACCCACTCCTCAGGCTGTAGCAGAGTTTAAATGAACTGCAAGAGTGAATTAAATTTCTGAAAACAATAGTTATTTGCTTTTTTCTCTCTAAAATGCAAAACGGAAACCAAAACAACAGTTAGGAATTTGGGATCAGTTAAAAAACAGACCCAGTTGTTCAAAAACTGTTCAGTTATAATACTAACTCATGGGGGATTAGAACTTTATAATCCTTATTCTAATTTCAAATCTTATATACATATATAATATAGAAACTTATTTGCACTATAGCTTTTATTTTGGATTAACATTTTATTCTTTAGAAAAACCCCAATGTTAGTTTTTATAAGTTCTGTAAGTTTTTTCTTTGTGAAGACATTGCTAATTGTCAGACAGTGTGTTTTGTCTTAGTTCATGATTGGTTAAAACCTATTCAGATAGGACTTTTTTGGGCATGGCATGGGACTTGGGAATTTAGAGGACACCCTCTGTTTCTTCTACAGATGTTCAAGTTATACCATTAATTAAGTACTAAGTGATTAAAACTTTCAGTTTCTCATCAAATTTTCATAAATGTAAATGTGGTATATGCTTTTAAATTAATTTTTTGTTTGCTTTTTTGCAGCACAGGGAACTCAGCAAAATAAGTCATTTTCAGTTATATATGAGCTCACAGACACATTAGCTGATTGGCAAAATACACATTTTCCCCTCCATTCTTTTACATTTAGAACATGAAAAAGGAAATATGCTCTAATAGGCTGTTCTTAAATGCAGATGTTGATGGAAAATTGGTAATTTTTTCTTTAGCCTTGTTGCCATTAATATGATGAGAAACCTTTTTAATCCAGGGCCCTGGAAAAACCAAACTAGAATTAACTCACATAACAATTTTATTTATAACTTTAATAAAAGTTATGAAAAACATCTAGTAATATTCAGGTACAAAATATGTTTTGTTAAGTGTATTCAGTGTTTTCAAAGACATAAATTATTTTATGCACTGGGAAATATACAAATATGTATAAAAATATATTATAAAACTTGTATTAACTACTTTGTCATTTTGTAAGTTAACATGACAGCAGTTTGTGAAAAAAATAAGTAATTCAAATTTTCCCAATAAGGTGTAATTTGAGGTGTACTCAAATAAATAAATTTATGCTTATTTATACACCAAAGTTATCAAATTCACAAAAAATAATGGAAAAGTTTGAAAATATTTGATATTTCATGTAATTAAGCACAGATGAAAATTGTTTTACCAATAAAGCCATTTTTTACAGACTGTATATCATTTGGTTCATTGTTTAGTAAATCTACTAAACATGGCCTGCATCTGTTGTTGTTGTGCCTGCATTAATGACATAATTTGCTGGATGAGCATTGACTGCTGCTGTTGTTGTTTCTGCTGGGCCTTCATCTGCATCTCAAACTGTAGTTTTTGCAGTTCCAGCTCCTGCCTTCTTTCCTCCCTTTCATTTCTCTCTCTGTTCTCTGTGCTTCAAACTGCTTTTCTTTCCACTCAGCGTCTAGTTGTGCTTTTCTTTCAATCTATAGTATCATTTCCTGATCTTCTCCTTTTCTTTTCCTTGACTTCAGCTTCATCATTTTGTTCCCTACTTCTTTTCTTTGTCAGGCTCATTGAATTGTCTCCATCGCCTTTTTCCTGATATCCACTGCTTTCTGTCTTTCATCTTTTGCTTTTTCCTTGAAAATTTCGACGTCTTCCTTAAGCCTCTTGTCTGATTCGTCGCTCAACTCCACGAGTTCTTCTACTAGAGTGTCAAACTCAGATTGCACGCCTCCTTCCAAACCGGTAGAGTTCAATTCCTTATTGTTTTTCGCTCTGTGTCTTCTGGCGATTAAAGTGAACCTGTCTCTCGCCCTTCTTATTGTCAAGGCCTCCAAACCATCTTCACCATTTACAAGTTTTCGTGAAACCTTCATCCACGCGTTCCCTCTTTCTCTACTGCCTGATTTCGACTCAAAAGTTCCCTCTGCTGCCATTTCTCTCATAAGTAAAACGTCTTTCCTGTCACTCCAAGTCATGCTAGGCCTTAAAGAGAAACAATGAAAAGCAACATTTGTGTTACACTTACGATTTACACAGGAATTTCTAACCCCTTGGAAAAAGAAAGTTTCTCTTATCCCTGATACAAAATTCAATTAAACTTATCGTGCATATTATAGATCTTTATCATTCTTCTGTTTTATAACTTAATTCCAACAGGAAAGCTTTTAAGCTTAAAAATAAAAGTAGCCGGGTAAAGAAGTGAAGTGTGACCTATTTGTGTAACAAAAACAATACTTGAACGACGAGCATTGACAATAGCCAGGAAAACTCTCACAATTGACCGTTCATTGTAAGTCAGTAAAATGCAAGATAAATTCTTCTGAAATAAAGTGTCATACTTACTTCTTAGACGAATTTTCCATGTTTCAACACTTTTTTTCACTCACTTCTCTGTCAGGACGTTAAAACAACCAAATTCACGACCCGGACTAGCCTGCGAAAGCAGACGCTTTTCCTCTCACTGGGGCTCAGGGCCCCCAGACGAGAGAAAAGGAGCGTCTGCGATTCGAGACAAACATTTCTGTCCGAGAGACCGTTAGAACATTTATGGTAATTTGAATAATTTGTATAAGTTAATATATAACTCAATAAATTTTCGAGTCACGAAAAAAGTTTCACAGGAAGAGATGATGGAAGGGGAAGGTCCGAAGCGTTGTTGTATATATTTTCTGAAATTTTAAAACTATTAAAGAAGTTTTGTAATGGCTGTGAAAAAGCGGCGACTTTAACGGCCGCACAGAATCCTGTAAAATGTTGTAAGTTTCAGAGCACGTTCTTCGGTTCACATTCTTCTATCTTATAAATATAGATTTTGGACGTTTTAAAAACATTTATTTATTAAAAAGTGATTTGAGACCAGAACTGAGTTGTAGGTTGTGAGTGATAACAAATGTTTAATGGAAAAAAATTATGAAAGGGCAAAAAGGATGGCTGTCGCCAAAGATTTTACTTTCAGAGTTCGCTTGTGCAGTCAGTGGAGTGCTTTGCAAGGAAAGGCAGCACTCAGATCTATGCCCAATTTTATTTATCGCCATAACCGAGCATTAGCGAGCAGTGTTGACTGGTGTACAGTCGACGAAGAGATCACTGTATCCCTTTATATATAAAGTGGTAGGTATTTTATGCTCTAATAAATCATTTGTTATATTTATCTCAAACGCTCAGTGCAGACAATTTTGTGTTCCAAATCTCTACTGTTAAAAAGGCAATGTAAACAAAATGCACGATACACTGTAAAGGTATGAAATGTCAGTACACAGTCTTTTCTAGCTGCT
>JAOBRD020741595.1:720-14133 GCA_027575215.2 Hydrozoanthus sils
AGAAATATGCACGTCAAGTATTGTTGTTGCAGAGGTATCCATGTCGAACATTGCACGGGGTTGCAGAGATACATGTCGGGTATTGCAAGGGGTGGCAGAAATATGCACGTCAAGTATTGTTGTTGCAGAGGTATCCATGTCGAACATTGCACGGGGTTGCAGAGATACATGTCCGGTATTGCAAGGGGTGGCAGAAATATGCACGTCAAGTATTGTTGTTGCAGAGGTATCCATGTCGAACATTGCAAGGGGTTGCAGAGATACATGTCGGGTATTGCAAGGGGTGGCAGAAATATGCACGTCAAGTATTGTTGTTGCAGGATAGTCATCTTCACACAAGCGATTTCCTTTGAGGAATTGTTCCATCGACGTTGAACTATAAGCTACAAAGTTTGAAGACATCAACACAAAGTAGAGGAGGATGAATACAAATGTAAGTTTTGTACCTGAAGCTTTCGTTACTGCTCGCAGTGCATCCTTGAATAGACAAACAAATGGCAGAGTTAGGACGTTAAAAATGGTAGAAAAATTTAACCGAAAATTAAAGCTTACTTCGTCCGCAAATAATAGAAGATGACACAGTTGAAACAGTGGGAACGGTACAGTTAAGGGAATCCTCCTACGCTCTCAAATAAAACTTTTGTTAAGTCTGTGTCCGCATCAGTAAATTAGGTTTGATAATTCTATGCATATATCCCATGCCAAGCAATTTTTTGTTTGAATTTCCCGCGCACCGCCATTTTGAAATGTGACGTGTTTTGGTTGCAGTGCCAGTCTCCACTCTCAATAACAATAGCAGTGAACGAGAGGGGGTCTGGTCTGAAACACGTCACATTTCAAAATGACGGAACGCGGAAAACTGATAAAAATAAATTGATTTCATTTTACTCACCATAGCTCGGTATCTGAATCCTTCTATCTCATCCATTTTAAACTGGTATGGCTTGAATACTTCGTTGTTGTTACCACCTTGGGGAATTAGGAAACAAAATAAACAAACACAAAATTGATGTGCCAACCGTAAACTGCAAAGACTATAAATTCATTTCATACGGGATTAAGCTTAAGATTATGGACTGAGTTTGGATGCTGCTGAACACTTGTTACCTGTTTCTTTTGCGAGAGTTTCTTTTGCTGCCTCCAACACTGACTCGTCCTCAACAGTGACAAACGATAACGCTGAACCAACATTATCTCCTCTTGCAGTCCTGGGTTAGAATAGTCGGTATTAAAATTTTCAATTAGGTTATAGAGATCAAGAAATGATCCCCGGTAAATTGAACTCGGATAAGTCGATGTCCTCGCTTATTTGAACAAATCTAGTTTCCCCAGAGAAAACATGACAAGGGATGAAACTATAAGGTAAGAAATATTCCAGAGAAAAACTGAGTGTATAAATAGTCTAGAGAAAAACATTACTGGAAAGAAAATGATGATGATGATGATGATGATGATGATGATAATTTTACATTATTATTATTATTAAATATACATTTTTACTTCTTTTCTATAACGCTATCAAGGAATACGCAGTTGTTTTGAAAGTTTTATTGAAAAGACTTACCTTCCAACTCTATGAACGTAAGCCTCCACAGATGTAGGGAAATCAAAGTTTATAACGTTTTCTACATCTGTCAAACAAAATTAACAAACATTACCGATGTTAACGCCAATAATCATTGTTGTAGCAACTTTGCTGTAGCAAAGCAATCTTGCTGTTAAGAAGTATTGGTGTTTGGTTAACATAAAGGTGGCAAAAGTAGAATACGTGTGTATCAAACGATCTAGAATCCACGGTTATGCAAAAAATGGCGTCTTGTACATTTACCCAAAATTCCTAGTGCATTAACGCCTAAAATTGACTATAAAAACGCATAAGAGAACCTGTTTACCTCAAATTTGACACAGTGTTGTTAGTACAAGAAAGAGTTTTACCAACTGTTACCTCCCCTGAGCTTCTTAAAGTGGTGTAAGGTTCGCAGTGCATTGTGGTAAAATGTACGGCCGCCATCTTTTCCGGAAGTTAAGTAACGGCAGTAAAGGCAGCTATTAAAGACATTTACATATAGCTTTTAACTACCAACAATACCTCTTGTGCTTTTAAATGTGCAGTACAACGTAACAAATGAGTGGAACCACAGCTAAGCTAAAACCTTTTTGATTCAAGAGCCCCATACATTGAACCGGCGTAAATCCCCAGGTTTCCGTAGTGTTAAGTGGATTAGGAGTCAGCGACTCACCCTGGACAGGACACTTATCCATCGCATGTTACCCACCAGCGGAAGCTGGTATTCATATATATGACTGAGTCGACTGGAAAGAAGTTCGATAAAGTGTCTTATTCAAGGACCAAACACAGCCGTCTGACCGCGGCTCGATATCGCGACCCTAGGAATACGAGTCGATTACGCTAACAGCTTGGTCACTGCGCCAGTGCTGAGCTGAAGCCTGAAGTAGCAAATTTCTGAGTGTAAAACGTTATCCTATCCTTTCCGCGGGGTATGTAGTCAGTTTGTTTCAAAAAACTTGATATACTAAAATTTGTTGATCTCGTTTAGTTTTATAATGCAGTATTTGTATTTGACTATCACAGCAATAAATTGCCATCTGGTTTTAAACATTATTTCAAACCTATCTCAAACATTCACCATTATAATATCCGATCAGCTTCGAAGTTTTCATACGCTTTACCCAAAATTAGAACTAAATATGGAAAATTCAGCTTAAAGTTTCAAGGAGCCTTAATCTGGAATAAAATCCCTGATAATTTCAAACATCTCGGCAGAAGTTCGTTTAAAAAGAAACTAAAGATCAGTTGCACCGTTAACTATTGACAAGACCTTTTCGTATTACCACTCTGTCCTGAAAGAAATATTATACTTTATTACTTTGCGCCAAACTTTACTTATCTCTTATTTACTTGTTTATTTGTTTCCATTTCCTGTGTTTTTCCTTAATTTCTGTTTATTACCAGTCATTGCACACATTCTGCACATAAATTTTGATGCATTTGTTTTATCCCGCTTATAAACGTATAATTGAATCTTGAAGGGTACATGACTTGATAACCGTCACTGTTTTTTTTTTTCATGTACCCTGTACTCTGCCCAGCATTAAAACTACAAATATTATAATTTTAAAAAGGTAGAGCATTGAGTACAAATAAAGATACTGATTGATTGAAGTGGTGAAGACTTTTTATAAACAAACCTTTAAAGTCGATCCCTCTTGACACTCCATACTCCTTATCCTTTTTAGACCTGTGAAGTTCAGAACAAGAGAGTTGAGTATTTTCATTCAGGTATAAGAGAAAGGTTCTACCTTGGGTAGAAACAAGGCACACGTAAAATACAAAAAAATATTCATCGATGGCATTTCATTGCACTTTGGAGGTCCGATGGACAGACTTTTACCCAGTAAGCAACTTTTTACTTTCCCTTCTTCTAAAATCACTTTTATTAATGTAACTTTTCCACACAAACTCGTGAAGAGGTAAAAGCACCAAAATGCTGAGTTTGGAAGGCAGGTATGGATAGTGCTTGAAGCAAACAAGATTGCAGAAATTGTTACCATGCTCTTGTGGGAAAAAATGAATACTTTTATATTTCTTTTTTATTACATTGCAAGTCAAATTTCTAGGGTCAATAACCAAATCATGTGCGCTGATTGGCCAAAAACGATCCAATAACATCCCATACAGAACTGGGAAGTTATTGGACTAATTTCCCGCTAACGCGAGCGGGCAGAGATAATCGGTTATTCTCTTTTATTGATCTAAAACTGAAGCCATGTAACAAATATCTTAATAAACTCGTTTGCTCAGTCTATACTGTGAAAGACCTCGGGCAAACATTTTCCCAAACATACCTGACTCTCGGTTATCAAGATATATATATTTGATACAAATAATTAAATAAATGAACACTCTTGTCTTGAAATGACTGTCACGTCCCTTCTAAACAAAAGTAACCAACCAAGGTATTTTTCTATTGTACTTACTTTTTCTTGGATTTCTTGGGGTTTCCAGCTTTTTACCGTTAAGTGAAACTATGTTATAAACAATTGGGTAACAAATGAAGATTTCTAACATTACCTTGAATGAATGCCTGAAGATGGCCGGCAGCTATTTACTGCCAAAGCTGTTTGCGTTACTATCGTAGACCATTTTCAAAAAAGGCTGAACATGTTAGTTAACAAAGTTTACAGTACTTTGTTTGATCTTGAGGTGAATTGGTTAGAAAAAAAGTAAAGTGGTGCATTTATATAGTGCCCTTTCCATATCGATGCTCAAAGGCAGCCGCTTCAAAGCGATCCATGTATGCTGGTATTCATTTTACCAACCCTGAAAAGATGGAAAGCTGAGCGGCCCTTAGTGGGAAAGAAGGTCGCCCAAATATTCAACCCTTGACCCAGCCAGGATCGAACCGGGGACCTTAGGATTGGGAGGCAGAGATCTTACAACTGTGCCAACTTCTCCTTGACACATAAGACTGTGCGGAGTAGACTTTCTTTAGTAATACGGACTTTATGACCTGACTTCCATGCACTCGTCCCCAGTCCTAACCATGTCTGACAGCCAGTCTTGAAAGAGGTCTATAAAGAGGTCTATATATCAAAAAATATATATACAACAAAAATTTCTCGGTTCTGATGGTTGAGAGCAGTGTTGTTTTTCTTGCAAACACAGTGAAAAAGAAAGATTTAGCTCAGTGCAGTTTACCCACAGAATTCTCGCTCTTGATTGGTTAATAAACGACAGAGGTCGATAAGAACCAATCAAATATTTGCTTTTGGTGACATGAAAGTTGAAAGTTGAAAGTTGCAATAATGGCCGGAATCAAAAGCAGTTTTTTCACTATCGAGGCGTTAAAAAACAATGCAACTAACAAATATATGGGAGGAAAAACATAATTTTCGATGAGAATGCCGGTAGAGAAATAGTCTTTAGTAATTTTTAAAACCAAAGGGTACAGGTAGCGATGGCAGCGAAACTAATTTGGTTTATACGCTTTCGTTTGAATGGTGGACTGAGGCTTGTCCCAGGTCTCCATCGGTCCGTCCAGTCGGTCTGCTATTGTTTGAATCGTTGTCATGGCTTCTTGACGTGGCACAAAACATCATATTGAGTGCCATTTTGTTAAAACTGTTAAAGTTCTAAGCCCAGTTGTTCAAAGGCCGATTACCATTAACCCAGGGTTTGATTTTTAACCTACGTTCTTGTTTCCAATCTTACAGAGACTGATTTGAGCTGTAATTTTGGAATAGACAAGTTTTTCCTCGGAAAATCTAAACAGTATTGCAGTATAAGAACCGTAAATCTTTCCTTAGGGAAGAAATCACTGCTTTTAACAAAAAATTTTTGGCTTAACCCAGTGTTAAAGTTAACCATTCTTGAACAATCCAGCCCAGAAAGTTCAGTACATGCCTAAAGCTGTGAGTTCAGATTGTTAGTTAAAATAAAGTATTCTTGTTGAGTTAAAAGTATACATTTGTTCATTCTAAATGTTATACTGCTTGAAAACAGAAAAAGCAAACCGGTCAACATCATTGTGTACTTGTGCTCATCAGCACGTTACATTTGCATACATTTGGAAACTACTAAGTAGTAATTTTATCATGTCTATTACTAAAGAGTAATCGCACGATTTTTCTTGTTTAATTTGAAAATAATCAGTTGTACTCAGATAGACCTTTTCAAAAAGCTCAAATTTTGATACTTCATGAAAAATCTACTTGTCTAAGCTATTTTCAAATGGAGCTCGAAGTCGTGTGATCACCTATACAAAATAAGAGAATTCCACTTACTGTATAACACAAGTCAAGGATACAAGAAGGGGTTCCCTGTGGTTGATCTAGGACGGTTTCGTCCGAAGCTATAATGTAATCGTACATATCCCGGTTGAACTCGTCCACAATATGTTGTCTACAAATATAAAACAGAATACAGTTAAGAAAGTATTTAACCACAATGAGCCCTAACCAACTGCAGTATAAATTTGGTAAAGATTTTATTCTAAGGTTGGGAGGGCGGGGAAGAAAAGAACAAGAAAAGGACTGGAGAAAAGACAGCTTTTACAGAGAAACTCTGGCCCTGTCCATACTAGTACACATTCGTTTGGAAATGCACACTTTGTATTCGTTTTTGCCTTCCATCCTCTATAATACGTTCAAAAACGAAGGTGTACATGCATATGTATGTCACTAAAAACGTAGATTTTCAAAAACGCTTTCCTGAGTGAAGGTTTTTGAAAACGAAGGTGCAACGTCTTAGTGTGGACGGGTTTTCGAAAACGCTAACCTCGTATTATCTTTTTTCGTAGCCTAGTCAGAAACTTTGAATTTCCATATGTTTAAACGGAAACTCGAAGTCTATCTACTTAAAATTACGATCCATGAATGCTAATTAACCTACTCAATTCTGTTCCATACTAGAGTAGATTGCATTGTTCGCATTTCACCAAGTTTAACAGTTTATACATAATATATTTAGTCCCGGGCACTAGTCTAGATAGTTCAAACAGTTGTTTCAGGTGTTCAACCAGTATTTTTTTCCAGGTCTTAAAATTTTTGTAAAAAAAATCTGCAAAATGGTGGAAAAATAAAGTTGTTGTTGTAAAGTGTGGACGCAAATCTTTTATATTTTTTCGATAAAATGAAAACGGAGATTTTTAAAAATGTTTTCGTGTGGACAGGGCGCTTCTGTGTAACAAAACAACCCTGAAATCCAGCAAGAAACAAAGACATTTGGTGCTGTACAGTACATAATATTCTGGCTTGGTGAGGAGTGACTTTCAATTGGTTGCAATATACGCATTAAACCCTTATCCTGATGAATTTATAAAAAACAAGGTCATAAAGTCGACTCAACAAAATTATAAACTTCAGAATTTGTTGAAGCAATGGACATTTTCAAAAAATACTTAAAAAGGCAAAGAAAATGAATGGTCACTTTGTAGGTTTTCAAGCACTCGTTTGAAAGTTAGTACGTGCTTTTAGCTTATATGAAACCGATTTTAGCAGGATTTAAAATAGGTACAGTACGCTAACATGGTCTTTCATTTCAATAGGAAAACCTTTCCCATTGTTCCCTTTTTCGCTCTTCCTATGCAGAAATGTGATAATTTAAGTTTGTTCAAAAAATGAGGTGTACCAACCTTGAGTTTTGTGGTAACTCCGAATTCAACACACAAGCTCTTATTGAGAACTGTTCAAGAAATAATTTCAACCTGAAAAAAAATTATCAAGTTACCCATTTCAGCCCCAAACACGACAATGTTGTGTTGGTTAATTTCCCCAACTACGATTCATTTTCTTCATGTTTTCGATATCATAAAGCACCTGTGTTAAAACAAAGTTTTACAGTCCCTTCAAAAAAGTTACTTGCACTTACCTGTAGCATCTATCAATGTCATTGACGAAGGTCAATGTTTTCCCTCGAACTAATCTGAAACATATTTTACAAACAGTTAGCCAAAGTAGACAAACAGGGATAAAGTGAAGGCCTACTCTGGATCCTTAAGTCGCCACAATTTAGAGCGACTGATTGCTACTTAAGGCGATTTAAGGAAAAATGGGTGAAAAAGTGCGACTTAGGCAACTTAGGGTGATGTTAGGAAAAATGGGGTGAAAAATGACTGTGACTTAGTGCGATTTAAGGCGACGTAAGGACCCAGAACAGGCCTAAGTGAAGTCATTCTGTACATTGCAAATTAGAAAACATTGATTTCCAATGTAACAAAAACAAAATAAAAAATAAGTCATTTGGTAACAAGAAAGTACAATTGATCAAGCAAACAAACCACTTACATTGAAATCTAAATAAAATTCTCCCAGTTTTGTTTAACAAAAATTATGGGCTCTAGTTGAGAGAATTTACAACTGCAACTGGGACTGAAAGGGTTAACTTGGCAAAAAAAAAAGTTCTGCAATATTGCCATGTAGCAACCCATAGGCTGTTAACCATTTAACTTTGCTGCTTTGACAAAAAAAGGCAGTTTTAGTCAACTCCTTTGACTAAGGCACAGTGATAACCTGGTTGAAAATTAACGGGCACACGGTTGCCTGGAGCGATTTAAAATCGGCTCGGGTGACTATGTTTTGAAAACAAGTAGCCTGTGGCCAGCCATCGATTTCAAGTACAAATGCAATCCATATAATTTATTTATCCAAGAAAAGTAAACAATAATAACTTTAAAGTCTCTCAGATGTGTAGTATTTTGCTGTAGATTTGAGAATTGACCTAAGCACTGATTGGACACAATTAGCAAGTTTCTGCTCCCTCGTCAATCTCTTGGACAACGCTATTTTGTTTTTGGTTTATGTAATCAATAAAAAAAAAATTCCCATATTCCCAAACGGACTGTCAAATGCGAGCAACGTACGAGGCTCCTTCCTTTTCACCTAGGTACCTAAGATTTTGAGGATCGTCGCCCACAGGCTCCTTAGCCTAAAAGTTAATTTTCAACCCTGAAGGGGTAGCGAATGGTCTCTTAAAAATGAAAATCTTAGCAAATTATGGTTAGTTCTTGGAATCTCATTATAATTTTGTCATAGATCAAGGTCTTGTATTTCTTACTTTTTTTCTCTACCACGCAGTCTCTGATTTTCTCACAAAATGGCTCACATTCTCGGTATTTCTGACAGAACTCAAAACTTCTAAATTGCTTGAAATTTGTTTGGTGTCTCTGTATTTTAAGTCTCAGTCTCGGATTTTTTTCACATCACAAAATTTCGGCTTCAGAGTACTCATTGTTTTTCATAGTTTTGGGCTTGCACTTTTAAAAGGCTGTCTCAGCATCTCAGACAGTATTGGATTTACCTTTTGCGACCCCTAGTGATTGAATGTAACCATTCTTGTGCCACTGTACATATCTTCAACATACTTACTTTAATTTCAATAAAGTATAAATCAGTAGGAACTTGTCTTCAGTCTCACACCTTTAAAGACAAAGACAAAATACAGTAAACAAAATAAGAGTTTAAAAACTGTAAAGTTGGTCTTGATTACCCTCATCATTATTTAGATGCTCAGACTTAGAAACTAAAAAGAAAAAAGCATTAATCTAGTTACATCAATAATATTTAGTAAAAATTACTCAGGTGTATATAGAGTTTTCACTGCTCTCATTGGTAGAGGCTAGCGTATTATGCTGGCTATAATATTAGGGAGCTTAAGCAACAAGGACAACAACATTGATGATGACAGCTTACAAAAATACACCTTTCTGGTTTGCCCTTTTCGACCATGTCTGGCTCATTTGCCTTCTCTTTTGTCCTAGTGATGCTTTGTGAACAGAAAAAGATTAGAGCTCCCTGCATTAAGACAGAAGAAAATTGAGAATATTTTCTATTAGCTGTTCCCGTAGTCGTAAGAACTCCAAAGTAAAGCTTTTCACGTTGTAATTTTCAAGATGACAGTGTGCAGGTGGCCAGAGCAGTGCATTCCAATGGGCAGCTATTGTATTCTCTATTGTTTTCTGTCGTCACCATAGGCATTGCCATCCTCATTGCTTAAGCTCCCTAATCACTATAGCATTTAATACCGGGAACATTTTCAAAATGGCTGTCTTGCATTTGGTGAATGTTTCAGGAGGGGATGGAGAGACACCTTGAAGGAAGACACTATTTCAAAAGCAATAACCTAATTATACACTTTCAACAAAGACTGGGATAACGCTTGTCAAAGTAATGCAATATCTTTATAAAAAATTGTGCTAATTAGTGAAGTATAAAACTCCAGGTCAAAATGTCGCAGATGTCGATATGCACAACTGAGCAAAATTGTTAATGACAACAAACAAAGTTTTGTGAAAGTTTTTGGCAAAGATTACTTTTTCTATCTGATAATCACAGTTTTACAGTACCTGTTATAATGAATAATTTAACAATAATTATTTGCCTCAGGCTTAGTGAATATCTAGGTGTTGAATATCCCCTTGACTTCGTCCCAGGGTTTTTTTACCAGATATTCACCTTGCCTTTGGTGACTAATTTTTTTTTGATAAACAATAATTAAATGATAATTTATTATACAAACAAAAATGAATAAACATGCTAACAAAGATAAGGAAAAAGATGTAAAACTCTATAAAACATATCTGATAGGTAGGGCAAGTATTAATTGTTAATAAGTAAAGCTGATCATGTACTGAATAACTCTGGTGTTGGTGCTTCGTACTTACTTGACTAAGAACTGTGTTAGCCTATTACTCTCAGGGAGTTGAGACTCGTTAAGTTTTAATGACACCTTAAACAGAACAATTACAAGGTTTAGATGAACTGTAGACAAGGGCTGGGTTGTTGAAAGACTGGTTAACTTCAACTCTGGGTTTAAAGCCAAAATTTGAGCAGTAATTTCTCCAGTCTCTAAAAAGAGGTTTACAGTTCTCATAAAATACTTTTTCAATTTTCCCAGAAAAACCTTGTCAGTTCCTAAATAACTAGAAGTAAAGCTCAAATCAGTCTCTGTAAGACCAGAAACAAGAACATAGGTTAACCCTGGGTTAGTACTAACAACCAGACCCAGAATATAATTATTCTAAAACTTAGTCAAATCAGTCAGGTTGCTAGACAAATATTTATTCTGTTTTCAAACTTTGAAGAACCTTGAACATTATTTATAATTATAGTTAGAAAAAAGACTATAACAAATATTAAGGCAAGTTCCTATTCCTCACCCATGTGGAGCATATTTTTAAGGGGCTAAGGTCGCATACACCACGATCCAACGGGTGGCGAAGGCGCGAGCTTCTTAGGGGGTCCGGGGGCATGCTCCCCTGGAAAATTTTGAAACTTTGAACTTTTGAGATAGCCGCAGAAATGCATTCATTTTTATCAGTCCAAATGAAATTTTGTCAATTTTTTTATTGTCATTTTCTGTTAGTTCCCTTTGCAAAATTATTGGTGGAACTAAAGTCTACCCAGTGCTATGGCTCCACAGCCCAACACTATTTACGCATTTCACAAGTTTCACTCGTTTAAGGCAAATAAAACAACAGTATCTTTTAAACCTTTACGTTTGGATTACCCTTTCTTATCAAGAAAAACTTAAACTCACGTCATGATTATTTTAAAAATTATATGTATAGGGTACATGGGCTTTTAAAAACATCACGGTAGTGAGCCAAATGTTAAGAATGGCTTTATAAGCTGACCCAGTTTCTTATTCACGATTAAAAAACATCGTGATCAGTGTTTTCATTTCTTAGATCAATAAAATTAACATAATATCTAAGTTATCACCATCCTTTTAAAAAATTGTCTGATTGTAAAAACTATCCTTCTACATTTTGCTGATAAATAGCCCACGATTGTTCCACTAAAAAAAAGGGGGGGGGCTGCGGTCTGACTGGGCCCTTCCCTAAATCTGCGCCTGACATTTATCTTAAGTAAAATACCTATAGTATACAGCATAATGTACACGCTTACTCAATTTACCAGTAGCAGATTCACTGACTGGTTGCTTTGTTTTGTAACTCAAAAGTTGGGACTGATGAAGATACTCACAGGATTATGTAGAACAAGCTTCTTTAACGATTTAACATCCTGGTTGAAAAATAAGAAAAAAAAAAGAAATTTCATTGAGTAATTTGCATTTCAAGAGTATTGATCAAAGCCAATCTCAAGAGACCAAGTTTACTTTTGCCTAACAAACATTGATCAAAAAAATTTACTCATCTCAACAACCTCAACAGAGAGATGAAGAGAGACAAATGAGAAAAAGTTAGAACTTCTCTTAGTATTGGCCATGGAAAAGATCAATAAACAGATTTGGTTATAGTGAAGCAAGTACAAAAAAACTTGTATTTGCTGTAACTGTTATTTATTTCAGATCTTTCTAGAATTACCGTTAGAACCGCCTAGAACAGTCTAGAACTCTTTAGAACATTTTGCTTTCATTAAGAACATTTAGGAACTTTCCAAAGTACATTCTTGAAGCATTAGAACTGCTTACTCATAGCATAATATTCTGGAACAATCTAGAACATGGTTATGTAATTTATAAATAGCATACATATAATGTAATGCTTCTAACTAAGGATACTTTAGGAACTTTCTAGAATATAGACTAAAAGTATAATATAAGAGATGCTAGTTTGAATGTGAGACAGAGAGTGAAAGTGCTAAGACAACAATAAGAAAGTCAGATAAGAGTTTACTCAACTAAGCAAATGAAGTCAGTAGGTTAGTCCAGTGGGGCATGTAAATCAGCAAGTGTTGTGGACAAACCCAGAGTTTTGTAAGATGCTTTGTGTGACTCAAATTTATCTGTTGATTCACTGCTGGTCCTGCTTTCAGTCACAACAAGCAACCTGTCTTCTAATCGAAACTCGTAACAACAAATATGAAAAAAAAAAAACCCCTCTTAATTTGTAATCCAAAACCAGTTCTTGCCTGAGTCCCACTTCTACCTCCTCTCCATGCTCCAGAAACTATGTTAAGCACTGATGATATAAAAATGACCAAAACTTGAATATCATCAAACTCAATGGCTGAGGCTCTTAATCATCAGTTACAAAATGCAAGAAGTTACAACTAGTTAATAAGAGCTGGGGAAATGTAAGTTCGCCCAATCATTCTCAAAAGATCCAAGCTAAAAATAGCCATAGATTCGCTGCCACTACAATACCTCTGTTAGTGTTGCTGACATCAAGAATGCCTGATAAATTTTTGGCAGATGACTGAAAAATTAATACCAATTTTTTGTCAGTTTTATATCTAATTTACATTGTAATTAATTGGTCTCATGTTTTTGTATACAATGTATATAACATTGTTGTTAAGCTTATAGATCACAAAACTACTCTCTACTTTCCTTTACTTGAGAATACTGTTAAAGGAATCCTCCACTATATAACATTATTGGATTCAAATAAAACTTTTGTTAAGTCTGTGTCCATATTAGCAGTTCAAATTTGATAATCCTGTACAAAATTAAAGACCTAACACCAAGCAATTTTTTTATCATTTCCACGGTTTGAATTAATTTCACGTCAGTGCACTGCTATTATTTTCGAAATGTGATATGTTTCAGTTGCAGTGCCAGTCTCCACTCTCAATGGATACAATATAGCAATATCTGGCATTGTAACCCCAGGGGGGGGGGTACTTCAATATATTTACTATATAGTGACGTGCTGCCCGTCAAGGTACGGTTTTTGAGGTCCTTGTCTTAGATAGGGTATACAATTTCACTAAGGTGTCTTAAACAGGGTTCACTTTTTGCACATATATTGTCTTATGAAGAGTAGCGATATTTGACCGAATGAAAATAAACTAAACAATAAACAATCAGTTAGTGGCGAATGTCATGCTTGGTGTTTTGCAGACAAGAACTACGATATGTGCTTTATATAGGGTGTGCATTTTAGCATTCAGTCTTGAATAGGGTATATGTTTTTCCTTATTTGTCTT